>JAVJIF010006537.1:0-168930 GCA_038442645.1 Agave tequilana
AATCCTTCTTTATGTGACCTATTTTGTTACACTTAAAAAAATAGGATTATCATTAGTATCTTTATTCTTTTAAACTTGCCTTGTTTTAAGAACCTTTTGAATTTTCTTAAAAGCATCGTCATCTCCTCTTCATTGTCATCTAAATTGTCCATATCTGAGGATGTATGGAAGGCAAGTACTTTCTTCTTTGATTGAAGTTGTTGTTCACCTTTTTTTTTTGTCTTTGAGTTGCACTTCATATGCCATTAGATTATCATAAGGTTTTCTAATGACATTATTGAGAGATCATTCGCTTATTCTATTGCAGTAGTTTTCTTCTCCTAATCTGACGTGAGTGCACGAAGGATCTTTCTGACTTTTTCAACTTGAGTATATTCCTTTCCAGGGCTACTAAGAATTTGTAATGTCGGTGAACCTTGTAACCATTTCTGCAATGGTTTCGTTCTCCTTCATTTTGAAGAGCTCAAACCTGTGAACAAGATAGAAATTTAGACTCTTTAACCTTATTTGTACTTTCATGTGTTACCTGTAAGATCTGCCATATTTGATTTGCAGATTTGGCCATTGACACGCGATTGAATTCTTCTTTGTTTTAAGGCACAGTAGAGCGCGTTCATTGCTTTGGCATCAAGGTTGACATATTTCTTTTATTCTTCACTCCAAGCATCATAATTGGTGTAGGTTTGGTGTATGGTGCTTCCACTATGTTCCATAGTTCATAGTTGAGTGACTGTAAGTAGATCTTCATTCTACACTTCCAGTAGTTGTAGTTCGATCCATCAAATAATGGTAGACGTTGTGTAGTGTAATACCCCGTTTCCAGAATACGTACTTAGTTACGTATTCAGCTTTTCGATCGTATTTTTTCGATTTACTTCCTGTATTTGACCGATTTCACTTTCAAATATCATTTTCCAATATATTAGATTTTCTATGATTTTCTGGATTTTTCCTGAACTAAAATAAATTTCTTCAAAACCGGTGTCGACCAGTGTCGCTGATCGATTCCTGGAATTTTAATTCTCAAACAGTTAGGAATTTCTAGATGGTCCTTTAGACTTTATTTCTTAGAATCATATTCCCTACTTAAATACTTTTTCTGAGAATTTTATAAATTTATGAAAACTCCAACGGAGTCGGTAGATAACTGATTCCGGGATTTTTAGTTTTAAAACTATAAAGTATTTCTTAAAAAGGATTTCACTATTAGTCTTCATATATTATTATTGATTTTTGGTAAAATTTACGAGTCGTTCCGAGATACTTGAATTTCGGACGATTTCGGTATTTTCCGAAACGTTTTCCGCATCCTCGACTTAAACCCGGGAATTGCCTTTTCATTTTTAAATCCAAGAGAAAATATTTTCATTTATAATTTCCTTTCCTTTTTCCTTTTTCTTAATTTCCTTCCTTCCTCCACAACCACAAGTTTTTTTCCATTTTCCAAAATTCCAATTTTCCCAAAATTACAACCTCCACTCACTCCCACCTACTTCCTAAATTAATGCATCTCTCTCTCTCTCTCCCATGGCCGGCCAAGTGGCCAAGGAGAAGGACACTCATCTCACCCCCCCTATTTACACAAAACCCCCTCTCATTTCCTTTAATTGCATCTCCTTTACAAAAACCTAAAACCTATATAAACTATCCTTTACAATTCTTTTCTCTTTTTTCCTTCACTTCACCAAGAGATTAGCCCTCACCTCTTCCTTCTCCATCCCAAAATCAACCCTAACTCCAAGAACACCACAAGATCTTCACCTCTAGCTCAAGCTACTGATTTGGAGCGCATCTCTCTTCGTCGAATGTATCGCCAAGGATCGAGTGGGTGATACCGTCGACTACGATCTCTTCCGAACTCGCATAGAACTTCGATTAACCGTTCGAGGTGAGTACATCTACTCACCAAGACTAGACAACTTCCTTGTTTACTTGTGTTGATCATTCATGTTCACTTGAGCCATAAAAATCATATTTTTAGACCCCCAAACAAAACCCTAGAAATCTGTTCTGTTTGCTGTTTTCCCACGATTAGTCGACTAGACCTAGGGACCAGTCGACTAACCCACCTTAGCTGAAACATAACCTTTTCTGATTTCACAGTTTTAGTCGACTAGGCCAGATTTCCAGTCGACTAGAGACCCCTAGTCGACTACTAGAATTCCCCTAGTCGACCCCTGAAATAAACTCAACTCTCTGTATCTCAAACTTAGTCGACTTAAGTATCCATTAGTCGACTAATAGTTCCCTGTTAGTCGACTACCCTTACAACCCTAGTCGACTAACTTTTCCTGAAACAGAATTACAACTCTCTGGAACCCAGTTTTAGTCGACTCATCTAGGCTGTTAGTCGACTTAAGACCCCTATTAGTCGACTAACCCTTCCACCCAGTCGACTAATTCTGACTGTTTGACTTAGTTAATTCTGTTCTGAACTTGGATCTTATTTGATGATACATGTGTGACATATTATCCCTGTTCATGCTTCATAACTGGTATTACATGACATGTTACTTGATGGATCTCACCACTTGTTACTTCATGATTTATTATTATATTCTCGCTCCATAATTTGTTAAATTGTGAATATCACCCCCTTATCATGTTATCTTTTAAACCAAGCATGATATACTTGACTTTTGTATAAAATGGACCAACTTACACATGGGTCGGGGGAAACATGCGGATATCGATATGCGTTCGTGTTTACAGTGGCATTAGGTATATTGTACAATTATATTTCCGGTCTAACCTGAGGGCCTCCAGGGGACCGAGGGGAGTGCTTGCTCCCTCTTCCTGATACAGTCATGACAAAGGGCATACATAAGTCCCTCCTGATAGGCCTTGCGGCTGGTTCCGTCATCAAGCAACGGAACACCCTGGACCGTGGTCCCGGGCATGCACGGGACCCACTGTAAACATAGTTCGTCGATACAACCGCTGTTTCCAATAACAACCTTGCTTTACTAGGATATGGATCTATGTGCTCTGGGACGCTGGGTCACATAGTTAGATATCACAGTAAGACAAGTAATAATAATAAGACGTTAACTGTAGATTCATTGTATTAGGATTTTATCTCTTCATGCTTTTCATACTTATTAGTTGATATTCCATATAATTGTTTCATCTTTCCTTATTCATGTCCCTTAGCCACTTGGCTATAGTTTGTTTATTATTATATGTCTTGACTCCTTGGATTTGCACATTCAGATTCCGAAGCTTGGAACGAAGTGGAGCCATCCACAGAGGACCGAGCTTACCTTAGTGAGCAGGCGGACTAGTTCCATTCCCCTCGTGCCAGACTCACCTTTTGACTCACGAGATCTTCTTTCTACTTGTGAGCTTTTTGTATACATATTTGTATATATTTCTTTTGGACTTGGTTATGATGTAATACACATGCATTGTGTAATACTTTATAATATCCTGTGATAACTTTGTATGTGTACTTCTTGTGTAGGCATATGTATGAATACCACGCTTTGTCGTGTACTCTGATTCTTGTTGTACTTTTATGCTTAGCGTATATACGTGGGGGCAATTTATGACCTACGTATATACGTCGCAGTGACGTCCCCGTATCCGTGGAATCGGGGCGTTACAGGTTGGTATCAGAGCTTAGGCTCTCAAACCTAAAGTACAATCAAGCAGCAAATTCTAGAAATTTGCTTATGCCAACTACAATATACAAAGTTATTAAGTCCTTCTTGATTCCTTCCTTGATTCATTCCCTTGTATCCTAAACTCCTTCCAATTGTTTTCAAATTCCAGTTTTCTATTCCTAACTCAGTATGGAGCGAAGGACGGGCCGTAACCACTCGGGGCAAGCATCGAATGGACCCACAGGGGAGAATGTGGATATTTTGAGGGTCATTCAGACCATGATGGAAAACCAGCAGCAGCAGACTGAACTCCTCAGGCAAGAATTGGCAGCACCGAAGGAGCAGAGGCCGGGAAATGTATCGGACTTCAGACGGCTGCAACCAGCTATCTTCACGGGAGGCGAGAAACCATTGGATGCTGAACAATGGTTGACGGATACCACAGATCTGCTGAATGCAGCCAGGGTACCAAAGGAGAACCAAGTTGAGGTCGCCAAGATTCAGTTGAAGGATATAGCCAGAACTTGGTGGCGTGCTGAAGAGGCCAGACTGGAGAAGCCTGTCACCTGGGACACGTTCTCCAAGAGTTTCTACAACAGATTCTTCCCAGCTACTGCTCAGAAGGACATGGAAGAGCAGTTTTATCAGGCTCCAGCAAGGGAGCAAGTCCGTGGACGAGTATGCTGCAGAGTTTCTTAGATTGAGCCGCTTTGCTCCGTACATGGTGACGGATGAGGAGAAGCGGGCAAGCAGGTTCCAGCAGGGTCTGCAGATGGACATATAAGTTTTCCTGATGCCCCAGCAGTTGAAGACTTATTCTGAGGTTCTCACCATAGCTCGAGAGGTGGAGCGTGGGCTTGAGAAGAAGAAAGTTGACCAGATGGGGAGCCAGGCCATGAAGAGGCCGTTTGCACCAATGGGAAGAGGAGGCCCATATAGAGCAGCAAAGGTTCAGAGGCAACCATTCAGACCAGCTCCTTACCAGATGGCTCGACCAGGTCCTATCTGCAACTTTTGCCAGAAACCAGGTCATTCTCAGCAGAATTGTCGTAGGGCAAATGGATTATGTTTGGTGTGTGGATCACGAGACCATGCAGTAGAGACCTGTCCACACAGGAGAATTGGTTTGCCAACCAAGCTTTGCCGGCACCTCAAGGACCGAATGGACAGAGGGCACTTCCAGGGCCACTTGGGCAGAGGAATCAGGGACCAGTGATGAGGAGAGCTCTTCCCCTTCCGCCACAGCATGTTGTTCGCCCAGTCCAGAGAGGAGCCAGGACTGCAGCAGGGCGTGGTGGAGGTCAGGCTTATAATCTGACAGCAGAAGAGGCTGAGGCTTCAGAGGAAGTGATAACAGGTAACATCAGAGTTCATTCAAAACCTGTTCTCGCTCTCTTCGATTCAGGTGCATCCCATTGTTATATCTCAGACCACTTCGTGGCTTTGCATTCTATACCTGTTAAATCTTTAGACCACAAATGGGAGATTAGTACAGGGAATGGGGTAGTCATATCTTCTAGAGTCTGTACTGATTGTCCAGTAGAACTATGTGATAAGATCTTGGCCATAGATATGATCGTACTAGACACCAAAGGGTACGACGTAATCTTAGGCATGACCTGGCTCAGTCAGTACCATGCAGTTATTGATTGTAGGGAGAAGAAAATTAATTTCAGAATCCCTCATCAACCGGAGTTCCAATTCAGTGGAGAAGTGAAGTCTACCAAGGGAAAGACACGGATGGCTACTTCGGAGGTTCAGAAGCAGGAGGTACCGGTGTGGGATGAATTCCCAGGAGTGTTTGCTGAAATCTCAGGACTGCCACCTGAAAGGATGATCGAGTTCTCTATTGACACAGTTCCAGGAGCAGCTCCTATATCCAAGGCTCCATACAGGATGGCACCGACGGAGTTAGAGATCTTGAAGAAGCAGCTGCAAGAATATTTCAGACAGGGGATTGATTAGGCCAAGTACTTCACCATGGGGGGCTCCAGTACTGTTGGCAAACAAGAAGGATGGTGGTAAGAGACTTTGTATTGACTATAGGGAGTTGAACAAAGTTACCATCAAGAACAAGTATCCTTTACCCAGGATTGATGATCTGTTTGATCAGCTTCATGGAGCCCGTGTATTCTCTAAATTGGATTTACAGTCGGGTTACCATCAGCTGAGGGTGAAGAAGGAGGATATCCCGAAGACTGCATTCAGGACCCGTTATGGCCACTATGAGTTTCTGGTTATGCCTTTCGGAGTCACCAATGCCCCTTCAGTTTTCATGGATTTGATGAACCGAGTGTTCTCGCCTTATCTGGATCAGTTTGTTGTTGTTTTCATAGATGACATCCTGATCTATTCAAGGAGCAACAGGGAGCATGCAGAACACTTGAGGATTGTACTGCAGACTCTCCAACAGGAGCAGCTTCATGCTAAGAGGAGCAAGTGTGATTTCTGGTTGGACAGCATAGCTTTCCTTGGACACATAGTTCAGCAGAAGGAATTTCAGTTGACCCAGCAAAGTCCAGGCAGTGAGGGATTGGCAGATTCCGAGGACAGTGACTGAGATTAAGAGTTTTCTTGGACTAGCCGGATATTACAGACGCTTTGTCCAGGATTTCTCTAGGATTGCAGCTCCATTGACTAAGCTCACCCGGAAAGGGAAAAGGTACATTTGGACAGAGGAGTGTACCGCAGCATTTGAGCAATTGAAGCAGAGGCTCATTTCAGCTCCAATCTTGAGGACTCCCTCAGGTAGAGGAGGGATGGTCATCTACAGTGATGCATCAGGTAAAGGCCTGGGGTGTGTGCTTATGCAACATGGTCATGTTATAGCATATGCATCAAGGCAACTAAAGACTCATGAGCGGAATTACCCAACTCATGACTTGGAGCTAGCAGCTGTTATCTTTGCCTTGAAGATTTGGAGGCATTATCTTTTGGGAGACAAAGTGTTGATATATACAGATCACAAGAGCCTCAAGTATATTTTCTCACAGAAAGAGTTGAATATGAGGCAGAGGAGGTGGCTTGAACTGATGGCGGACTATGATATTGACTTGCAATATCATCCAGGCAAGGTCAATACAGTTCCAGATGCACTGAGCAGGATGCCAGAGAATAGAGTCCTTGTCCAGCTCACTCAGCAGAAGGAGTTGATTCGAGACTTCATCAGATTGGACTTGATGTTAGTTCGAAGGACCGAGAAGGCAGGGCAGTTCATGACTTTGCAGATTCAGTCAGCATTGATTGATGAGATCAGGGAAGCTCAGAAGGAAGATCCCAGGTTACAGAAATTCTGAGCTCAGGTAGAGGCTGGATTGAGGACTGATATCAGCATTCATCCGGATGGTGCCTTATACTTTGGTAGCAGGATTTGTGTTCCCCAAGGAGATGTTCGGCAGAAGATTTGGCAGAAGCTCACAGTTCAGCATATTCCATCCACCCAGGGGGAACAAGATGTATCAGGACTTGAAGAAGCAGTTTTGGTGGAATGCTATGAAGAGGGAGATAGCCCAGTTTGTAGCCAAGTGTCTGGTGTGCCAGCAGATAAAGATAGAGCATCAGAGGACAGCTGGACTTCTACAACCTTTACCGATACCTGAGTGGAAGTGGGAACACATCACCATGGATTTTGTCACGGCATTACCTCGTAGTCCCAAGGGTAACAATGCTGTGTGGGTCATCATTGACCGTCTCACCAAGTCAGCTCACTTTATACCATTCAGGGTGGGACAGTCAACGGAGGTCTTGGCAGACAAGTACATGAAGGAGATAGTTCGTCTGCATGGAGTTCCAGTCAGTATTGTTTCAGATAGAGACACCAGATTCAGATCCCATTTTTGGGAGAGTCTCCAAGAAAGTTTGGGAACCCGTCTGAAATTCAGTACATCATATCATCCTCAGACAGACGGGCAATCTGAGAGGACTATCCAGATCCTTGAAGATATGCTAAGGGCCTGCATGATTGAATTCCAAGGATCATGGGAAGACCATCTTCATTTGGCTGAATTTTCTTATAATAACAGTTACCAGGCAAGTATCAAGATGGCACCATTTGAAGCACTGTATGGGAGGAAGTGTAGGTCACCGATTTGTTGGGATGAAGTCGGTGAGAGGGGACTTTTGGGGCCAGAGATTCTGATTCAGACCACAGAGAAAGTCAGAATCATCAGAGATCATCTCAGGGCAGCTCAGAGCCGTCAGAAGAGTTGGGCTGACACACAGAGAAGGCCATTGGTTCCAGGCAGGTGACCATGTGTTTTTAAAGATATCACCTACCAAGGGAGTTATCAGGTTCGGTATTCGTGGAAAGCTGAGTCCGAGGTACATCGGCCCATTCGAGATCTTGGACCGTGTGGGAGATGTATCGTACAGATTGGCTTTACCTCCATCTTTGGAGGGAGTGCACAATGTTTTCCACGTATCACAGTTGAGGAAATATGTAAAGGATGATAGTCATATTTGGATCATTCCGAACTGGAACTGCAGCCAGATTTATCATATCAGGAGAAGCCGATGGCCATTTTAGATAAGAGTGTGAAGACACTAAAGAACAAGGCTATACCATTGGTATTGGTGTCTTGGAACAGACATGCACCGGGAGAAGCCACATGGGAACGAGAGGATGTTATCCGAGAGCGTTACCCTCAACTCTTCACATCTTGATTTGGTAAAAACTCTTTCCTTCTATTCTTTTCTACTGTTATCTCTCATCTTTTCCTTATCTATCTGTTACCTTTCCTGTTACCTTTCACCTTATGAAATTTCGAGGACGAAATTTTTGTAAGGTGGGTGGATTGTAATACCCCGTTTCCAGAATACGTACTTAGTTACGTATTCAGCTTTTCGATCGTATTTTTTCGATTTACTTCCTGTATTTGACCGATTTCACTTT
Organism: Agave tequilana; assembly: GCA_038442645.1. Lineage (NCBI taxonomy): Eukaryota > Viridiplantae > Streptophyta > Magnoliopsida > Asparagales > Asparagaceae > Agave > Agave tequilana. The sequence continues at coordinate 8,497 of JAVJIF010006537.1, forward strand.
CAAATATCATTTTCCAATATATTAGATTTTCTATGATTTTCTGGATTTTTCCTGAACTAAAATAAATTTCTTCAAAACCGGTGTCAACCAGTGTCGCTGATCGATTCCTAGAATTTTAATTCTCAAACAGTTAGGAATTTCTAGATGGTCCTTTAGACTTTATTTCTTAGAATCATATTCCCTACTTAAATACTTTTTCTGAGAATTTTATAAATTTATGAAAACTCCAACGGAGTCGGTAGATAACTGATTCCGGGATTTTTAGTTTTAAAACTATAAAGTATTTCTTAAAAAGGATTTCACTATTAGTCTTCATATATTATTATTGATTTTTGGTAAAATTTACGAGTCGTTCCGAGATACTTGAATTTCGGACGATTTCGGTATTTTCCGAAACGTTTTCCGCATCCTCGACTTAAACCGGGAATTTGCCTTTTCATTTTTAAATCCAAGAGAAAATATTTTCATTTATAATTTCCTTTCCTTTTTCCTTTTTTCTTAATTTCCTTCCTTCCTCCACAACCACAAGTTTTTTTCCATTTTCCAAAATTCCAAATTTTCCCAAAATTACAACCTCCACTCACTCCCACCTACTTCCTAAATTAATGCATCTCTCTCTCTCTCTCCCATGGCCGGCCAAGTGGCCAAGGAGAAGGACACTCATCTCACCCCCCTATTTACACAAAACCCCCTCTCATTTCCTTTAATTGCATCTCCTTTACAAAAACCTAAAACCTATATAAACTATCCTTTACAATTCTTTTCTCTTTTTTCCTTCACTTCACCAAGAGATTAGCCCTCACCTCTTCCTTCTCCATCCCAAACTCAACCCTAACTCCAAGAACACCACAAGATCTTCACCTCTAGCTCAAGCTACTGATTTGGAGCGCATCTCTCTTCGTCGAAAGTATCGCCAAGGATCGAGTGGGTGATACCGTCGACTACGATCTCTTCCGAACTCGCATAGAACTTCGATTAACCGTTCGAGGTGAGTACATCTACTCACCAAGACTAGACAACTTCCTTGTTTACTTGTGTTGATCATTCATGTTCACTTGAGCCATAAAAATCATATTTTAGACCCCCAAACAAAACCCTAGAAATCTGTTCTGTTTGCTGTTTTCCCACGATTAGTCGACTAGACCTAGGGACCAGTCGACTAACCCACCTTAGCTGAAACATAACCTTTTCTGATTTCACAGTTTTAGTCGACTAGGCCAGATTTCCAGTCGACTAGAGACCCCTAGTCGACTACTAGAATTCCCCTAGTCGACCCCTGAAATAAACTCAACTCTCTGTATCTCAAACTTAGTCGACTTAAGTATCCATTAGTCGACTAATAGTTCCCTGTTAGTCGACTACCCTTACAACCCTAGTCGACTAACTTTTTCTGAAACAGAATTACAACTCTCTGGAACCCAGTTTTAGTCGACTCATCTAGGCTGTTAGTCGACTTAAGACCCCTATTAGTCGACTAACCCTTCCACCCAGTCGACTAATTCTGACTGTTTGACTTAGTTAATTCTGTTCTGAACTTGGATCTTATTTGATGATACATGTGTGACATATATCCCTGTTCATGCTTCATAACTGGTATTACATGACATGTTACTTGATGGATCTCACCACTTGTTACTTCATGATTTATTATTATATTCTCGCTCCATAATTTGTTAAATTGTGAATATCACCCCCTTATCATGTTATCTTTTAAACCAAGCATGATATACTTGACTTTTGTATAAAATGGACCAACTTACACATGGGTCGGGGGAAACATGCGGATATCGATATGCGTTCGTGTTTACAGTGGCATTAGGTATATTGTACAATTATATTTCCGGTCTAACCTGAGGGCCTCCAGGGGACCGAGGGGAGTGCTTGCTCCCTCTTCCTGATACAGTCATGACAAAGGGCATACATAAGTCCCTCCTGATAGGCCTTGCGGCTGGTTCCGTCATCAAGCAACGGAACACCCTGGACCGTGGTCCCGGGCATGCACGGGACCCACTGTAAACATAGTTCGTCGATACAACCGCTGTTTCCAATAACAACCTTGCTTTACTAGGATATGGATCTATGTGCTCTGGGACGCTGGGTCACATAGTTAGATATCACAGTAAGACAAGTAATAATAATAAGACGTTAACTGTAGATTCATTGTATTAGGATTTTATCTCTTCATGCTTTTCATACTTATTAGTTGATATTCCATATAATTGTTTCATCTTTCCTTATTCATGTCCCTTAGCCACTTGGCTATAGTTTGTTTATTATTATATGTCTTGACTCCTTGGATTTGCACATTCAGATTCCGAAGCTTGGAACGAAGTGGAGCCATCCACAGAGGACCGAGCTTACCTTAGTGAGCAGGCGGACTAGTTCCATTCCCCTCGTGCCAGACTCACCTTTTGACTCACGAGATCTTCTTTCTACTTGTGAGCTTTTTGTATACATATTTGTATATATTTCTTTTGGACTTGGTTATGATGTAATACACATGCATTGTGTAATACTTTATAATATCCTGTGATAACTTTGTATGTGTACTTCTTGTGTTGGCATATGTATGAATACCACGCTTTGTCGTGTACTCTGATTCTTGTTGTACTTTTATGCTTAGCGTATATACGTGGGGGCAATTTATGACCTACGTATATACGTCGCAGTGACGTCCCCGTATCCGTGGAATCGGGGCGTTACATGTAGAATGTCCTTCTTTGAATTGCGATGAAGGGAACTCCGTTGCCATCCTTGCTATGATACCAAGTGTAGGATCTATAAATAAGCAACACAAACACTAGAGGGGGTGAATAGTGTTTATAAAATTTTTAAATAAAACTACTTGCAAGAAAGTAAAATTCACATAATAAAACTCAAAAAATGCAAACGCAAAGACAAGAGATTTTATCCTGGTTCGGTCATTGTGACCTACGTCCAGTCCCCAAGCAATCCGCTTGAGATTTTCCTTTCCTGATTTGGATACACCCAAAACCAACACCTGTACAATGTAGGTTCACCTAGAGGGGGGGTGAATAGGTGATGGCTAATCTAATGGTCACTTAATGCCAAATAATGCGGAAGTAAAAACTATTGTGACCTAAACAAACTATTTAAACTAAACATCACATATAACACAAGAGTGTAGCCGAATTCCCCGTGAAGGGCTCTGGACTAACTCCTCTAGATTCCCCTAGATAAGGGTTGAGGTGCCGCGTTGGCTCTCTTGGTTAAATACAAGTGTTAGCAAACAACCCAAGCATGTATATCAATATGAGCACAAATGTATATCAAGCATATAATGATAAACACAATAAAAGTATGCAAGATATAAACAAGAGACAAAGAGAGAGAGTGAGCAATCGCAAACACAAGGGATTTGTTTCGAGGTTCGAGCACACTTGCTCTACATCCCCGCCTTCGACACACGAAGGATTTCCACTATAATCGATCTCACCGAATCACTCCTCGGTGCCGCAACGCCTACAAGCTCTCGGACTCTCTAGCCCGTACACACCGCAAGCCCACCTGCTCGCCGAGGCCGCACCTCAAATAAAGAAGTTCGCACCCGAACTCGAAACACCGAGTCCTCACTAGGACCCGAAACAATGCGAACACAACCGTCCGCCTTCTCAAAGGAACAAAATAGAACTTTGGTGATCACAACTCTTGATCACCTAAAATCCTCTCACAAAAACACTCCTATAGAATGAATAGCTCAATGGGCTGCTCAAGTGTTTGTGAGAAAAACAAGGATGAGAGTGGTGGAGAAAACTCAAGAAAATCTCTTTTAACACTCTTGATAAAAACTCCCCTTTTGATTGGAAGTATTAGCTCTCAATTTAGTGGAGAAAACTCTTTTAATGAAGTGGGAAAAATTGGCTCAAATTCTACTAAAAATCTTGGAGAAAAACAATGCCCAAACCCCCAAATTTATAGGCTCAGAAAAACTAGCCGTTGGGGTCTGTCAGGCCTGTCGGTCGACCGTCCGGCCGACCGGCCAACGGTCATATTTCAGACCGTTTGAGCCATCGGTCGACTGGTCGGTCGACCGAGCCAGGATACAGAGAGCAAGTCTCTCTGTCCGGTCGACCGCTCGGTCGGCCGGGGCCTTTCCAGAGAGCAGAGCTCTCTGGACGGTCGACCGGGTCGGTCGACCGGCCTCCTGCCAGAACTGGCGTGCATGTCTGTGCACGTCAGTCGACCGGCTCGGTCGGCCGACTTCAAGCTGCGGTCGACCGTCCCGGTCGACCGGCTGAAGCCAGGACAGAACTGTAAAGGGATTTAAAACTTGGTCTTTTTGAATGAAGTAAAATCCCATAAAATACTGAAAAATCTACAAAAATAGTTTTACCAATATACTTTGATAAACAAACATGCTTGCACAAAATCAAGGCATGTTACAAATGATTTGGACTATTTTTGTAATATGAAAAAATTGGCTCAAATGAAAAACAGTATTTTTCTAAACTTGATTTTCCAAAACTTATTTTTCCAAAACTTCACCAAATACAAAACAAGATATTTAAACAACTTTGAAAGCATATGGTGTATGGATATGATCCACTACACAAACATGGTGAAATATCTATGTTTTTGACATTAAGCACTAAACATGATTTTGGATAAAAGATATGTAAACTTGAAAACCAAAATCCAAACATGTGTTTTCTAAAATAGAAAATCTTTTGTAAAAACAAAACTATCAAGAGTGTGTGTGTATATATACTTGAGCAATCCACCAACTACTCTATCCTTTATATTTTATCTAAAACAAAATTTTACAAAAACAAACCTAGACTCAAGTCTTCATCTTCTTGAAGTCTTCACTTGAAGCCTTCTCATCTTCTTGACTTGGTCCAAACACGATCCAATGGCTCTTAGATCAAACCGTGCTAGCTCCAAAATTTGACTTTAAATCCTTTGTTGAAGCTATGCACTTACTAAGATCTTGATCATAAATCTGTCACTAATTAAATACAAGATCATTAGTACTATAACTACATGAGTTAATCATCATCAAAACTAGAGTGATGGGCCTTCGGGTCAACAATCTCCCCCTTTTTGATGATGACAAAACTCATGAAGTTATATATGCATGGATTAAAGTAAAGCTTCAAAGAAGCTCCCCTTAACTCATGCATCTCAAATAAACAAAATAAATATGCAATGAGGCACATAAACATGTATGCAAATGTAGGAGTAAACATGCTAATCAAGCATAAAACAAAATCACAAAATCTTTTTCTCCTATTTGCAAAACAAAACATATATGCATAAACATAAATTCTTTTCATAAAACATGCATATAAAACCAAAATCTTTCTCCCCGTTTTTGTCAATCATCAACAAAGGGGTAAAAATACAATCAACAAATTTTTCTCCCCCTTTTGTCCGAAACAAAGAATTACTAAGGGGTAAAACAAACAAATCAATAAATGGTTATATGCGATATACATTCATGAAGAGGAAGACGGTAAAATAACTTCCCTACATATATACATTACATGAAAGAGGGATGACAAGCCCTAATTCACATAACGTATAATATGTAATGCATAAGAGGAGATGTGAAGCTCCCCCTACACACGTGTACCACATAAAGAAGAGTTGTTAAGCTCCTCAATATGCAATACACTCAACATGAATCTATATGTAGAAGAGATGTTAAGCTCTCCTTGCATATAGTCAATACAAATCAAAACATTTTTTTTAATTTTTCTTTATTAAAACAAATTTTGAGATATCAAATAAACATAATTTTTTTAAATTTTGATACCAATTTTAAAACATAATGCATAAGCTTAAAAAATTTGAAGTAAGCTTAGCATAAACAAAGTTTGTGCTTTTAAACATGTAAATCGATTTTAACTTAAGCACAAAACAAATCATATATTTGTATGAAGACTGATTATATCAATTGAAATTGATACATACATATATAAGAAAACAAAATATGAGTATATACAAAAATAGAGTCAAATTGATACCAATTGAAATGATTCAATGATACCAATTGAAACAATAATAGGATCATGTGTATATCTCATAAAACATTGAAGAATAAATAACTAGTTAAATTAATTTTTGAAAAACTAGTTAAAGATCCTTCAAAAACATGAAAACAAATCATATGTATTTCATGAATCATACCAAATACAAGAATTGACACTCGATCTATGAAGCTCAAAAACATGTTCATGAACCAAAGTCATGACAAACAAATAAAGTGTGAGTGAACAAGAATCATGTAATTAGCATTTTCATGAAATATTCATTTAGGCTCAAAAAGATTATGAATCAAATTATTCATTTTATTTTATCAAACAAAATATGAAAATTTATTTTTCATTAAAAACAAAACAAACTTCTAGGTATATGTATGATTTATCTAAATCTAACACTATGCATACATATCCCAAACATAAAAGAGTCTATTAAAGGTATTTGCATGAAGGTAAGAGACTCAAAAAGGATATACATGTATATTTATTAGATTTAAAAAAATACATATACATGAAGTAAAACATGAAAATTGGCAAAACAAGTATAAATGGAAGAATCATCAAAACTAGGTTATACATGTGCATATAGTGGGTACAAATGAGCATGAAGTGCAAACATATACGAACCAATTTGTTCTCACTATTTGTACATGTAAAAACACAAGTTTTGATAAAGACTACATTTAAACTAGTATTTACCACATGAAGCATAAAACATGAACATGCTAAAAATATCATATATGAAATAGACATGTATAGCCTAGTTACAAGCATGTAGATAAACTAAGAGTTTAGAAATAGTTACCAACTAAGGAACTATGTTCCAAAACTCCAAACATGGTGGTTGTCCCACCAAACCTCCTTGATAGTGATGCATCCATATATGTGTCCATCAAGTCCAAGTGCATCCACCATCAAGGCACCATTCCTCTCACGTCATGTGAGAGCCCTCACCTACATCAAAAACACATGGTGGGGGTTTTGGTACCCATTTCCTTTTGGATCCTTGGGGGTTAGCTTTGTAAGGCACCCAAACATTTTTGTTAGCAAAATTTAAATGATTAATCTTATCATAACAAAACTTTGCTAAGTGGCCTTTGCGGCCACAATGTGTACATTTGTACACCTTAGGATGCTTATGTGTGTGAGTGTGATCATGACGTGCAACATAAGCATATGCATGATGATGATGTGCATGAATATGTGGAGTTTGTTTCTTTGAAAATAAGGACTCCAATCTAGAATGATTAAATGCACAAGAGCTCAAAGTGGAGCTCAAACAATTCATTTTATTTTTCAAAACATTTATCTCATTTGTGGTGGCATGTAAAGCATGATGAGAAATAGAATCATTTTTCTTATTCTTTTTAGAAACATTTTCTTTTTCTTTTTCACAAATTTTTCTTTTTAAACAAGAGTTTTCTTGAAAAACAATTTCTTTTTGTTTTTCCACCAAAGTAATTTTATTTTTCAAAATAGTATTTCTTTCACAAAGATTATTTAATTTGGACATCAAGGAAACATTCTCATTTTTCAAAACTTCTTTTTCTTTTTCTAAACATGCAATCTTATTTTTAAATGAATCATTTTCTTTTTGCATGCAAACAAAATCCTTTTTCAAATTTTTATTATCCTTTTTAAGCATGTCATATTTCTCAAGTAATTGTTGGCAAAATGAAGTGAGCTCATCATATGACATGTCTTCATCATCTACCTCGGATTCAGTAGTTACCTCAAGGGGGTTATCCCCTTGGACCATGTAGCACTTGTTGGAGACGTCACTTCCAACATCCGAATCGCTCCCGGCATAATATAGATCCTTTTCGCCAAGAGAGGTGATGATGTTCCATGCTACAAAAGCCGAATCAATGTTAGAAACCCTAGATAAATAATCATCATCTAGGGTTGACTTTAAAGCATGAAGGGAATATTCTTACCATTTAAACAATATGCATTATTAGTTGTGGCAAGAAAGACATGAATGCCTAGGGCTTTGAGGTACAAGGACATCTTAACCTTCCAAATTTGGATGTTAAGAATGTCAAAGGTGGGTGGTGACATGAAACCCATGGTGTGTGAACAAATATAGTGATTAGCCTAAAAAAGAGGATCTTTAACTCTAGGTTGTGAGACCCAAATTCAGAGCACTTGGCTCTGATACCAATTGTAGGTTCACCTAGAGGGGGGGTGAATAGGTGATGGCTAATCTAATGGTCACTTAATGCCAAATAATGCGGAAGTAAAAACTATTGTGACCTAAACAACTATTTAAACTAAACACCACGTATAACACAAGAGTGTAGCCGAATTCCCCGTGAAGGGCTCTGGACTAACTCCTCTAGATTCCCCTAGATAAGGGTTGAGGTGCCGCATTGGCTTTCTTGGTTAAATACAAGTGTTAGCAAACAACCCAAGCATGTATATCAATATGAGCACAATTGTATATCAAGCATATAACGATAAACACAATAAAAGTATGCAAGATATAAACAAGAGACAAAGAGAGAGAGAGAGAGTGAGCAATCACAAACACAAGGGATTTGTTTCGAGGTTTGAGCACACTTGCTCTACATCCCCGCCTTCGACACACGAAGGATTTCCACTATAATCGATCCCACAGGATCACTCCTCGGTGCCGCAACACCTACAAGCTCTCGGACTCTCTAGCCCGTACACACCGCAAGCCCACCGGCTCGCCGAGGCCGGACTTCAAACAAAGAAGTTCGCACCCGAACTCGAAACACCGAGTCCTCACTAGGACCCGAAACAATGCGAACACAACCGTCCACCTTCTCAAAGGAACAAAGTAGAACTTTGGTGATCACAACTCTTGATCACCTAAAATCCTCTCACAAAAACACTCCTATAGAATGAATAGCTCAATGGGTTGCTCAAGTGTTTGTGAGAAAAACAAGGATGAGAGTGGTGGAGGAAAACTCAAGAAAATCTCTTTTAACACTCTTGATAAAAACTCCCCTTTTGATTGGAAGTATTAACTCTCAATTTAGTGGAGAAAACTCTTTTAATGAAGTGGGAAAAACTGGCTCAAATTCCACTAAAAATCTTGGAGAAAAACAATGCCCAAACCCTCAAATTTATAGGCTCAGAAAAACTAGCCGTTGGGGTCTGTCAGGCCTGTCGGTCGACTGTCCGGCCGACCGGCCAACGGTCATATTTCAGACCGTTTGAGCCATCAGTCGACCGGTCGGTCGACCGAGCCAGGATACAGAGAGCAAGTCTCTCTGTCCGGTCGACCGCTCGGTCGGCCGGGGCCTTTCCAGAAAGCAGAGCTCTCTGGACGGTCGACCGGGTCGGTCGACCGGCCTCCTGCCAGAACTGGCGTGCACGTCTGTGCACGTCGGTCGACCGGCTCGGTCGGCCGACTTCAAGCTGCGGTTGACCGGCTGAAGCCAGGACAGAACTGTAAAGGGATTTAAAACTTGGTCTTTTTGAATGAAGTAAAATCCCATAAAATACTAAAAAATCTACAAAAATAGTTTTACCAATATACTTTGATCAACAAACATGCTTGTACAAAATCAAGGCATGTTACAAATGATTTGGACTATTTTTGTAATATGAAAAAATTGGCTCAAATGAAAAACAGTATTTTTCCAAACTTGGTTTTTCCAATACTTGTTTTTCCAAAACTTCACCAAATACAAAACAAGATATTTAAACAACTTTGAAAGCATATGGTGTATGGATATGATCCACTACACAAACATGGTGAAATATCTATGTTTTTGACATTAAGCACTAAACATGGTTTTGGATAAAAGTTATGTAAACTTGAAAACCAAAATCCAAACATGTGTTTTCTAAAATAGAAAATCTTTTGTAAAAACAAAACTATCAAGAGTGTGTGTGTATATGTACTTGAGCAATCCACCAACTACTCTATCCTTTACATTTTATCTAAAACAAAATCTTATAAAAATAAACCTAGACTCAAGTCTTCATCTTCTTGAAGTCTTCACTTGAAGCCTTCTCATCTTCTTGACTTGGTCCAAACACGATCCAATGGCTCTTGGATCAAACCGTGCTACCTCCAAAACTTGACTTTAAATCCTTTGTTGAAGCTATGCACCTACTAAGATCTTGATCATAAATCTGTCACTAATTAAATACAAGATCATTAGTACTATAATTACATGAGTTAATCATCATCAAAATTAGAGTGATGGGCCTTCGGGCCAACATACAACACTTGACAAAACACCCTATACCAAATGTGTACAACTCCTCTTGCACCAAGAAGACAACAACACCTTGTATAACTTCTGTTCAATACCAAGAAGATGCTCTTGTACAATACTTCTCTTTGAGTGATTACAATCAATCCTATAAGCCTTGAATCTGTATGTGATGTGGACAAGGTCTCTTATAGGTGAACTTTCAGAATTCGGAAGCAAGTTTTCAGAAAAATAGAATTTTGAACAGTGTTTTTGGGCAGAAAACTTGTGTTTTTTAATTGGTGAATTGATCCTAGGACAACATCCCTGTTTATAGGTGAAATCTATAGTCAGTTAGGGAAGTTATCAATTCAAATTTGAAATTTAAAACAAACAGAAATCAGTAACTGTTTAACAGTCAGAAACTGCTATTAGTCGACTAGGGTTTATGGGTTAGTCGACTAGAAGAATAATTTTTTGCCTATATTAGTCGACTATAAGAGGAGGTAAGTCGTCTATATAAAGACTGATACGGATGATAAGTTTCTGGAAACTGTAATTAGTCGACCAGCAAAACATGATTAGTCGACTATAACATGGGTTAGTCGACTAGGATCTAGAGGTAAGTCGACTTATACTGCTAAACAGACATCAAACACAGAGAAAAATATTTTTGTGGAAGGATTTAGTCGACTGTATAATGGATCAAGTCGACTAGGTGATAGGTTAGTTGACTATAGTTGGGTATAAGTCGATTATATGACTATTGTGTGTGTGATCAAAGCTTTTAACAAAAATTCTAAAAATACACAAAAATAGTCAAAGTCTTCATATGAGCTTGAGCAACCAGAACTCTGTATAAATGCTTGAGATAGAGCTCCAAATGCATCTGCATCACTTTGTTTTCCATCATAAAAATCTTTCAATCTGTAAGCTTCAACAAATGGGATTGGGGAAGATCCTATGCGTCATATTTTGATCGCCTTCTGGCCAAGATAAATCGTTGCAACGGATCCAAGGTAAACAAAGGCCGAAGAGGTAAGTTAGTATTTTAGTTTTTTTTTATTTTAATTTCTTAGTTTTGAATCCCACTTCAAAAATAACTATTTCTTTTCCATTTTGATTCTTTCTTTTTAACTTAGTTTTTTCTTTCTTTTAGAACAATACCAACACAATCACCATTTGCTTCTATCTTCCACTCTTCTCTAATTAACATAGATATCATCTTTTTTCTTTGTAAAAACATAGAAGAATTTTTAACAGATTTTAGTAACTAAAAAAAACTTATTAACACGCTTCTATCGCAAGTCCCTCCGTGTGGATCATGACCCGCATAGTCACTTGCTATAGCGATATAATTGAGAACCTTGCATTCACGTTTCTAAGTTCTATATTTTTGTGCAGGTAACCTCAATCAGTAACTCTTAGTGTAGTTAGACTTAAAAGTATCTAGATCTTGAACTAAATCATAGGCTTTCTTAAGCTTAGTAACTCCTCGTGCTAATAATTTTGTTCACAAGTATTCTCTAAGGCTTGCTCAGAATCTTTAGAGGATTTGGGCTTCAACTTTAGTGTTCAGGGTACTACATCTAATGAGGAACTCATCAAATTTTTTGTACTCCTTTGCCGATTTGTCGCCTTGAATGAATTGATGACACTTGTCAAGAAAATAATTGTAGTATTATGGTGGCACGTATTTACCCTTGAGTTCGTCCTTTTTAGCAAACCAAGTTTCTATTAGCTGCTGAAATTGGGTTTTTTTGAAAATTTCTGAAACACCAAGAGGGGGTGAATAGGTGATATGCTAATTAATGCAAAAATTAAAACTTAATTGAAAATAAAATAACACAATAAACAAATTCAACTCAACAACCACCAAATGAAGCCGTATACTCGATAAAGGGCTCTGAACTTCTCCTCGTGATTCCTATTAAATAAGAGTTGAGGAACTTAATCGGTTTCTTGATTAAAATGAGTGCAAACATATAAAATAATATCAAGCATAAAGATAAGAAATTATAATAATGCAAGATATTAAATGAGAGTCAATATGAGAGAGATATAAGCAATCACAAACACAGAAGATTTATTTCGAGGTTCGAGCAACTTGCTCTACATTCTTGGATTCACCGCAATGAAGGATTTCCGCTATAACTGATCCTTCAAGATCACTCGCTGCCTCAACATCTGCAAGCTTTCTCACTCGTCCCTGCAAAAACTTCAACAATTAGCCTGCAAGCTCAATCAAGGCCGCAACCTCCAAATACTTAAATACATGATTTAACTCTTGTGATCAACTCTTGATCACAAACAAAATACTCTTACATACAAAGATCATATAGGATAGATGTAGAGAAAACTAGAGAAGAAAAGAAGTAAAAAAAATACTAGAAACTTTTAATAAGAGATTTTAATTAAACACTTGAAAATCATTTTCAAAACTAGTGCATGAAATAATATCTAATTACTCCTATTTATTGGAGAAGATTAGAGGCCACTAGTCAATTAATACAAACAATAAATAATTACTCCTATTTATTACACAAAATAAATTTTGGAAATGAATTTGGACTACTTTAAAGAAGAAACTAGGCATTAAAAGGCAAAACATACAAGTTTGACTACTGGGTGTCGACAGTTTCATATGCCTGTCGACAGATATTGCTCCAATGGTCACATTTTTCAATTCTGCACAAGAGCGATTGACAACAAGAGTTGTGTAGCACCCCGTTCCCGGGATACGTACCCAGATGCGTGTCCCAAATTTTTCCGACCGTATTAATTCAATTTTTTCCAATATGTGTTTTTGGGTTGTGATTGCTTATGTTATTGTGTATCAGATCTGAACTCTCAGACCTAGAGTCAGCCTGACCCGGACTGGGAACCCGATACCAGCCTACTGCTCGACTTGACCTTTCTGGTAGACCAATTTGATTGATTTTAGTTTCAAACACTGTTTTCTAATATTTTAGATTTTTCATGATTTTCTGAAACTTTTCAGAATTTTTCTGTAAAATCTCCAAAACCGGTGTCGGTCTGCATTGCTGACTGATTTTCAGATTCTTAGTTTTCAAACGGGATTGAATTTTCAAAAATGGCTTTCACGTTATTTCTGAAAATTTCATTTTCTATCTAAATATATTTTTTGGGATTTTTCTAAATTTATCAAAATTTGACCGATTCTAGTGTCGGCCGATATCACTAGAAGATTACAGAATTTTTAATTTAAAAAATAAATTGAATTTCTCAAATCCCATTTCACCGAGCATCTTAAAATAATATTTGCTAATTTTGAGATTTTTTCGGAACGTTTCTGAAACAGTAGAATTTTCACCCTATAAAAATAATAATATTATTTACTGATATTTTCTTTTCTTGCTTTTTCCTTCTCCACTCTCCTACTTTATACTCCCAGGATATTCTAATAAATTAATTATTTAATAATAAAATTTTTTATTATTTTCTTTTCTTTTTCCTTATTTTTTTTCCTTTTCATTAATTTTTCTTTATTTTTCTTCTTTTCTTTTCTTCCCCCACATTCCACCTCCATGCCCTACGCCCCTTCACAGCCGCCTACAGCACCAGCACCACGGCATGATGGGCTGCTGCTGCAGCCCATCTCCCCCATCCCCATTCATCATCTCATTTCCCCTCCTCCATTTAAACACTCCCTTCTCCTTCCTTTCTATTTTCATTTTTCTCCAACACTTCAACAAAACAAAAACCATTTCCACCTCCACCACCTGAGCCGCCTCCACCACCTGCACCGCCACCATCGCCACCCCTAGGCCGCCACCACTTCCCCCCACACCCCCTCTTCACTCCTCCACCTCCTTCAACCTCTATCAACCACCCACCACCTCCAATTTCATCCAAACCCACTACCACCACTTCATCTTCTCCCCACCAAATCACCTCCTCCTCCACTTCCAACCCTCAACCATCACCTCCACCTCCTCCTCTAACTCCCCACCACCTCCAACAACTACCACCACCACCATAACCACCATCACCACCACCACTACCACCACCACCTCCACCAACACCAAACAACAACAACCCCAACTCTCCACCACCACCTCCTCCCTGGGTTAGGCGGCACGCGGCAGCGCCGCCAGGCCGCTGGCGGTGGGCCGGCAACCCCCCACTCCCCTCCATTTTCCTTTCTTTCTTTCTTTCTTCTTTCCTTCTTTATTCTTTCTATCTTTTTTTTTTCTCTTTCTTTTCCCTAAATAAACCCACTTTCCACATCCCTAAAATACCCTCCACCTCACCCCCAAATTACTTTCCCATATTTACAATCAATACCGCTCCTCTTTTAATTCCTAATTCCTTTCTAAAAAATACCCTATTCTCTCTCTCTCTCTCTCTCTCTCTCTCTCCCCCTTCCTACAACTTTCTTTCTCCTCTCTCTCTCCTCTCTCATTCCCTCTCTAATATATATATATATATATATTTATATTTATATATTTAAATATATAAATATGGGATAATGGCTTGCTCGCACGGGTTCGTGGATTTCTCAGATTTTAACCCGGTATTTCATTCCAGTTTCAGGCGAGTGTTTATATTAAACTTAAAAATAACTACCCTAATTTATAGCATGATATTGATATGTGGACATCTTATTATTACCGTAACATGCCTAACACTTGCTGATGTAATATTTAGTACATGATTTCTTGCTATACAAGCTTATAGATGGTATTGTACTCGGTATTTACCCGACACTTGACATGTTATACTTGATGCATGATTTATGGCACCGACACTTGATATATTATATTTGATACCTGATCCACAGCACTTGATATCTGACACCGGCACTTGATATGTTATATTTGATACCTGATTCACGGCACTTGATATTAGACACCGGTACTTGATATATGTCATACTTGTCACCTGATCCTGACCCCCGGTATATGACACATGCTAACCCTTACTTGATATGCTTTCATGTGGTACAAGTATATTAACTTGACATCGTGACCCTTGACCAGACGCTACCACCCCTGATACCTATATTATATGACATATTCATGACTATCACTTTTACGGGGACTTGGCATGATTATTATATTATTACCAGACATTTGGTATTCCTGAACTCCTGTACTCCTGTATACTTGAACCCCTGAAATAGGGAGGCTTCTGACATTACTCCTGATATTATACTCCTGTTGACCCCCGTAATAGGATAACCATGGATATCGGACTTTTGTGAATACCCTGTGGACTTTATTATTTAACACTCTGTTATATTTAAACAACTTACACTGGGATGAGGAAAATTGATGGAAATCGATATAGCTTCTGTGTTTATGGTGGCGTTACATATGTTGTACAACTAATTCCTGGGATTTGACCTAGAGGCCACCAGGCGCTTCCAAGGGGTGTACTGGCACCCTTACCCCTTACCTGCCTGCCGGGTGTGCTATAATCCCCTGGGTATATCCCTGTGGGGAACGGTGACACTCTATTCCTATTTGGGCGTATACTAAGACCTTCAGGCATATAGTAAGTTCCGGTACCTAGCGGTACGTTCCGGCTCAGTACCAGATACTCTTGGACCATCGTCCCGGGCATGCACGGGACCCATTCTAAACATGTTCGTCATTCTCCATCAATTTCCAATAACTAACCTCTCTCGACTTGTATGCAGAAGTATATGGTACGGGCCATATACCGAAACATACAAATTGAACGACTCTTAATAATAACTTGATAATTGACTTCTTGCTACATGAATTCTATTGTTATTTCCATACTTGCTATTTATTGTAGTTACTCCATGCTTGCTAATTTAATTACATGACATTTGACCTGCTACACTTCCTTTTATTTCATGCCACATAAATTCTAATGTCATTTCCATATTTCACTATTTATTGTGGTTATTCCATGCTTATTGATTTGGGTACATTATACTTGACCTGATGCACTTGCTTTTATTTATACTTACCATTTGGATCTTGCACTCGCTGGGTTGCCCACTAACAACCCTGGATTTGCATGTCTAGATTTAGCAACTTAGACTGAGGTAGACCCTTCAGCTGAGGACCAGGCCTTCTTCGAGGAGCAGGCAAATCAGCCGTAGCTTCATCCCGTCTTCCCCGCTCGCGAGATTCCCTCTTCTAGCTCGTGAGTCCTTATCTTTTGTACCCTGTACTATCTACTTTTATACTACCTGGTGATGTAATATTTATGTAATATTATGTCACAGTCTGTGATGACTGAATACTTGTACTATTTTGTGTTGGAATGTATAACACCATGTATTTTCGCACTCTGGTCATTGTATTATATTGTATTGATGCTTAGCGTACATACGCGATGGCACCATCGTATGTGCGTCACAGTGGCTTCCCTGTATCCGCGGGAGCGGGGCGCCACAGGTTGGTATCAGAGCCTAGGCTCTCACACCTTCAGTACAGCCAGTCTGCAAATTAATATTGGGTTAATTTGCGACTGAGTCACACGAGTCATTGCTATACATTCTAATTATAAGTACGAAGTTATCTATTCTTTCCTTAAAATCCATCCCTTGACTTCTGAAATCTCATAATTCTGTCACCTTTTCAGTCAGCTCGAATATGGAAAGACAGGGGACGCGTAATGGTCCTGGCACTTCCTGTGACGGTTCCTACGGGGAGAACGACATGATGAGGATACTTCAGGGGATGATGAATAGCCAGCAGCAGCAAATAGAGCTCTTGCACCAAGGATTGTTGACTGCACCCCGGGAGCAGAGGCCGGGTACTGTGTCAGATTTCAGGAGGTTGTAGCCGGCAGACTTTTTGGGCATGGAGAAGCCCCTGGATGCAGAGCAGTGGCTGATTGACATGACTGATCTTCTGAAGATGGCCAGAATTCCTGGTGAGAACCAGGTGGAAGTGGCCAAGATCCAGTTGAAAGATGTGGCGATGACCTGGTGGCAAGCCGAAAAGGTGAGGCTGGAGAAGCCCACCTCTTGGGACCAGTTCTCGAAGGGCTTCTATGAGAGGTTTTTCCTTGCAACTGCTCAGAAGGAGATGAAGGAGCAGTTTATTAGGCTGCAACAGTAGAATCGACCGATGGATGAGTATGCTGTTGAATTCTTGAGACTTAGTCGGTTTGCACCATATATGGTAGCGAGAGGAGAAGAGAGCTAGCAGGTTTCAGCAAGGATTGAGGGTGGATATCCAGATGTTGCTTATACCCTACCAGCTGAAGACATACTCCCAAGTTCTTTCTATACCTCGTGATGTGGAGTAGGGATTGGAGAACAAGAGGAGAGTTGAGCTGCAGTACAAGCCTATGAAGCGCCATTTCCAGTAGGTGAACAGAGGGAATCCAGTCAGATCTTTTGGTGCCCCAGTAGCCAAGAGGCCATTTCAGCCTCCTCCTCAGCAGCTTGTGTATGGATACTGTCAGAAACCTGGACACAATCAGCGTAACTGCCGTATGGCCAATGGGCTGTGTTTGGCATGCGGATCCGGAAACCACTCAGTGGGTGAATGTCCATTCAAGAAGACTTGGAATGCATCTCCTGCACCACCAGCACTTCCAGCACGAGTGGCACCACCAGCACTTCCAGCTCGAGCAGCTCCTCCAGCATTTTCAGCACCACCGATGAGGAGGAATCCAGGACCAGTAGGCTGAGGAGCTCCACTTCCTCCCCAGCGTCGGACTCTGGGTCAGGCTCAGAGGGGACCCGGACCGGAGTAGGTCGCGGGAGAGGCCGGGCCTATAACTTGACAGCAGAGGAAGCTGAGGCATCAGGAGAAGTAGTGGCAGGTACAATCTTGGTCCACTCAGTTCCAGTCTTATCACTCTTTGACTCCGGTGCATCACATTGCTTCATATCCAATAGATTTATTGCCTTGCATTCTATACCCCTAGTATGTATGGGTGACCAGTGGGAAATTAGCACGAGGAATGGGGTAGTCATTACTAACAAGATTTGCAAGGCGTGCAATGTGGAGTTATGTGCCAGAAAGTTGGAGGCCGACATGTTCGTACTAGACACTGGAGAGTACGATGTGATCCTAGGCATGACTTGGCTCAGCAAGTATCATGCGGTGATCGACTGTCGGAACAAGAAGATGATTTTCAGAATTTCACACCAACCGGAGTTTCAGTTCTTTGGAGAACGCAAGTCTCTCAGGAAGGAAGATCAACTGGATTGTGCCACTGCAGAAGATAAGAAGAATACGGTGTCAGTGTGGAATGAATTCCTGGATGTATTTGAGGAGATATCAGGACTTCCACCTGACAGAGTTGTGGAGTTCTCTATTGACATTATTCCAGGAGCCACTCCCATCTCTAAAGCACAGTACCAGATGGCACCAACTGAATTAGCTATATTGAAGGAGTAGCTGCTGGAGTATTCGAGCAAGGGTCTAATTAGACCGAGTACTTCACCTTGGGGAGCATCAGTGTTGTTGGCAAACAAGAAGGATGGTGGCAAGAGATTGTGTATTGATTATAGAGCATTGAACAAAGTCACCATTAAGAACAAGTACCCTTTGCCGAGGATTGATGATCTCTTTGATTAACTTCATGGGGCCTAAGTGTTCTCAAAATTAGATCTGCAGTCGGGGTACCATCAGTTGAAGGTGAAGAAGGAAGATATCCAGAAGATGGCATTTAGGACTCGCTATGATCATTACGAGTTCTTGGTTATACCTCTTGGAGTTACAAATGCCCAAGCAGTCTTTATGGACTTGATGAATAGAATCTTCTCACCCTATATGAATAAGTTTGTGTTGGTGTTCATTGATGATATTTTGGTCTATTCTAAGAATAAAGAAGAGCATGCAGAGCATCTGAGGGTTGTGCTACAGACGCTCTGACTTGAGCAGCTTCATGCCAAACTTAGTAAGTGTGAGTTCTGGCTGGAGAGTATAGCATTCTTGGGCCATGTTGTTTCTAAGGAAGGAATCTCGGTGGATCCGAGCAAGATTCAGGCTTTGAAGGATTGGCCAACTCCGAAGTCAGTAATGGAGATCAGGAGCTTCATCGGATTAGCTGGATATTATCGAAGGTTCATGTAAGACTTCTCCAAGATTGCAGCTCCTTTGACCAAGCTTACTAGGAAGGGAGAGAAGCATATATCGACTG
Organism: Agave tequilana; assembly: GCA_038442645.1. Taxonomy (NCBI): domain Eukaryota; kingdom Viridiplantae; phylum Streptophyta; class Magnoliopsida; order Asparagales; family Asparagaceae; genus Agave; species Agave tequilana. The sequence goes on from JAVJIF010006537.1 coordinate 27,782, forward strand.
AGGAGTGTGCGTCTGCTTTTGAGTAGTTGAAGAACAAGTTGATTTCAGCTCCAATCTTGAAGACACCCTCAGGGACAGGAGGAATGGTGGTATGCAGTGAAGCCTCAGGGAAGGGTCTTGGATGTGTATTGATGCAGCATGGACATGTGGTGGCTTATGCATCCAGGGAGTTAAATCCACATGAGAAGAACTACCCAACGCATGATTTAGAGCTGGCTGCTGTGATCTTTGCATTGAAGATATGGAGGCATTATCTACTGGGTGACCGAGTGTTGATTTACACCGATCACAAGAGCTTGAAGTACATTTTCACCCAGAAGGAGTTGAACATGAGGCAGAGGCGATGGCTTAAGTTGTTGGCAGATTATGATATAAATCTGCAGTACCATCCTGGCAAGGTTAATGTTGTGTCGGACGCCTTGAGTAGGAGACCTGAAGCCAACATGGTAGTGCTGCTCACTCAACAAGAGGAGTTACTCAAGGGGATGAGACGACTAGACTTGATGGTGATTCGGAGGGCCAGTGGATCCGTGCTGTTGATGACATTTCAGATCCAGCCGACATTGATGGAGATTAGAGAAGCACAGAGAGAAGATCCCAGATTGCTGAAGTTCAGAGAGCAAGTGGAAACAGGGCTAAGGTCAGATGTTTGCATATATACTGATGGTGCACTCTATTTCAGGGCAGAATTTGTATACCTCAGGGGAGATTAGACAGAAGATCTTAGCTGAGGCCCACAACTCAGCTTACTCTATACACCCTGCAGGAACTAAGATGTATCAAGATCTGAAGCAACATTTCTGATGGAATGCGATGAAGAGAGAGATCGCCAATATGTGGCGAAGTGTCTAGTGTGCTAGCAAGTGAAGGCTGAACACCAGAGACCAGCTGGATTATTACAGCCTTTGCCAATGCCAGAATGAAAGTGGGAGCATATTACTATGGATTTTGTCACCGCTCTACCCCGCAGTCCAAAGGGGAAAAATGCAGTGTGGGTAGTTGTTGACCGTCTCACTAAGTCAGCATATTTCATACCATTCAGAGTGGGACAATCTACAGAGCTTCTGGCAGACAAGTACATGAGGGAGATTATTCGACTGCATGGAGTTCCTGTTTGTATCGTGTCGGATGGGGACACGAGGTTCAGATCTCGCTTTTGGGAGAGCCTTCAAGAGAGTCTGGGGACCTGTCTGAAGTTTAGCACATCTTATCACCCAGAGATAGACGGGGCCGAACGGACCATACAGATCCTAGAAGACATGTTAAGGGCTTGTATGATAGACTTCAAGGGATCGTGGGAAGACCATCTACATTTGGCAGAGTTGTCCTACAATAACAGCTATCAGGCGAGCATCAAGATAGCTCCATTTGAAGCCTTATACGGCAGGAGATGCAGATCACCATTATGTTGGGATGAAGTTGGTAAGAGAAGACATTTGGGACCGGATGTGATAGTACAGGCAGTGAACAAGATCAGGACCATCCAAGAGTACCTTCGTGCAGCACAGGACAGACAGAAGAGTTGGGCAGATTCCATTAGAAGACCATTGGAGTTCCAGGTGGGAGAGCATATGTTTCTGAGGATATCTCCAACCAAGGGAGTGATCAGATTTGGTGCACGTGGGAAGCTGAGTCCGAGGTATATGGGCCCGTTTGAAATATTGGAGCGAGTGGGAGAAGTGGCCTACGATTGGCGCTGCCGCCATCACTGGAAGGAGTACACAATGTGTTCCATATGTCACAGCTGAGAAGATATATCAGGGACGAGAGCCATTATTGGATTATTCAGAGTTAGAGTTGCAGCCAGATTTGTCATATACTGAGCAACCAATGGCTATTATGGACAGAAGTGCTATTATGGACAGAAGTGTTAAGACCCTGAAGAACCGGACCATCCCGTTGGTGCTAGTTTCATGGAACAGGCATAGTCCGAGAGAAGCAACTAGGGAGCGGGAAGACGTCATTCGTGACCGTTACCCGCATCTATTCGAGCATTGAGTGATAATTTCCTCATGAACTCCATCTCTTGTCTTATCAATTCTTTATTTCCATATTCATCTCTTTCCTTATCGAAATTTCGAGGATGAAATTTTTGTCAGGTGGGTAGATTGTAGCTCCCCGTTCCCGGGATACGTACCCAGATGCGTGTCCCAAATTTTTTCGACCGTATTATTTTAATTTTCTTCCAGTATGTGTTTTTGGGTTGTGATTGCTTATGTTATTGTGTATCGGATCTGGATTCTCAAACCTAGAGTCAGCCCTGACCCGCCCGGGAACCCGATACCAGCTTACTGCCCGACTTGACCTTTCTGGTAGTCTGATTTGACCGATTTTAGTTTCAAACAATGTTTTCTAATATTTTAAATTTTTCATGATTTTCTTGAAATTTTCAGAATTTTTCTACAAAATCTCCAAAACCGGTGTCGGTCTACATCGCTGACTGATTCCCAGATTTTTAGTTTTCAAACGTGATTGAATTTTCAAAATGGTTTTCACGTTATTTCTTAAAATTTCATTTTCTATCTAAATACATTTTTTGAGATTTTTCTAAATTTATCAAAATTTGACCGATTCTGGTGTCGGCCAGTGTCGTCGAAAGATTTCAAGATTTTTAATTTGAAAAATAGATTAAATTTCTCGAATCTAATTTCATCGAGCATCTTAAAATAATATTTGCTATTTTTGAGAATTTTTTGGAACGTTTCTGAAACAGTCAAATTTTCACCGTATTAAAATAATAATATTATTTACCGACATTTTCTTTTCTTACTTTTTCCTTCTCCACTCTCCTACTTTATACTCTCAAAATATTTTAATAAATTATTTATTTAATAATAAAATTTTTTATTATTTTCTTTTCTTTTTCCTTATTTTTTTCCCTTTTCCTTTATTTTTCTTTCTTTTTCTTCTTTTCTTTTCTTCCCCCACACTCCACCTCCATGCCCTGCGCCCCCTTCACAGCCGCCTACAGCAGCAGCACCAGGGCATGATGGGCTGCTGCTGCAGCCCATCTCCCCCATCCCCATTCATCATTTCATTTCCCCTCCTCCTTCTCCATTTAAACCCTCAGTTCTCCTTCCTTTCTATTTTCATTTTTCTCCAACACTTCAACAAAACAAAACCCATTTCCACCTTCACCAACCGGCCGCCTCCACCACCTGAGCTGCCACCACCGTCGCCCCTAGGCCGGCCACCACTTCCCCCACACCCCCTCTCCACTCCTCCACCTCCTTCAACCTCCACCAACCACCCACCACCTCTAATTTCATCCAAACCCAACACCACCACTTCATTTTCTTCCCCAAAATTCCCTACCAAATCACCTCCTCCTCCACTTCCAACCCTCAACCATCACCTCCACCTCCTCCTCTAACTCCCCACCACCTCCAACAACCACCACCACCACCATAACCACCACCACCACCACCACCACCACCAACTATCACCACCATCTCCACCAACACCAAACAACAACAACCCCAACTCTCCACCACCACCTCCTCCCCGGGCTAGGCGGCGCCCCCCCCGGCGGTGCCACCGCCAGGCCGCTGGCGGTGGGTCGGCCACCCCCTACTCCCCTCCATTGTTCCTTTCTTTCTTTCTTTCTTCTTTCCTTCTTTATTCTTTCTATCTTTTCTTTTCTCTTTCTTTTCCCTAAATAAACCCACTTTCCACATCCCTAAAATACCCTCCACCTCACCCTCAAATTACTTCCCCATATTTACAATCAATACCCCTCCCCTTTTAATTCCTTTCTAAAAAATACCCTATTTTCTCTCTCTCCTTCCTACAATTTTCTCTCTCCTCTCTCTCTTCTCTCATTCCCTCTCTAATATTTATATATATATATTTATATTTATATATTTTAATACATAAATATGGGATAGTGGCTTGCTCGCATGGGTTCACCGATTTCTCATATTTTAACCCAGTATTTCATTCCGGTTTCAGGCGAGTGTTTATATTAAACTTAAAAATAACTACCCTTGATTTATAGCATGATATTGATATGTGGATATCTTATTATTACCATAACATGCCTAACACTTGCTGATGTAATATTTAGTACATGATTTCTTGCTATACAAACTTATAGATGGTATTGTATTCGGTATTTACCCGACACTTGACATGTTATACTTGATGCATGATTTATGGCACTGGCACTTGATATATTATATTTGATACCTGATCCATGGCACTTGATATCTGACACCGGCACTTGATATGTTATATTTGATACCTCATCCACGGCACTTGATATTAGACACCGGTACTTGATATATGTCATACTTGTCATCTGATCCTGACCCCCGATATATGACACATGCTAACCCTTACTTGATATGCTTTCATGTGGTATAAGTACATTGACTTGACATCGTGACCCTTGACCGGACACTACCTCCTCTGATACCTGTATTATATGACATATTCATGACTATCACTTTTACGGGGACTTGGCATGATTATTATATTATTACCAGACATTTGGTACTCCTGAACTCCTGTACTCCTGAACTCCTGTATACTTGAACCCCTGAAATAGGGAGGCTTCTGACATGACTCCTGATATTATACTCCTGTTGACCCCCGTAATAGGATAACCATGGATATTGGACTTTTGTGAATACCATGTGGACTTTATTATTTGATACTCTGTTATATTTAAACAACTTACACCAGGACGGCGGAAATTTATGGGTATCGATATAGCTTCTGTGTTTATGGTGGCCATACATATGTTGTACAACTAATTCCTGGGATTTGACCTGGAGGCCACAAGGCGCTTCCGAGGGGTGTACTGGCACCCCTACCCCCTTGCCTGTTTGCCGGGTGTGCTATAATCCCCTAGGTATATCCCTATGGGGAACGGTGACACTCTATTCCTGTTCGGGTGTATACTAAGACCTTCGGGCATATAGTAAGTCCCGGTACCTAGCGGTACGGTCTGGATCAGTACCGGATACTCCTAGACCGTTGTTCCGGGCATGTACGGGACCCATTCTAAACATAATTCGTCGTTCCCCATCAATTTCCAATAACCACCTCGCTCGACTTGTATGCGAAAGTATATGGTACGGGCCATATACCGAAACATACAAATTGAACGAGTCTTAATAATAACTTGATAATTGACTTCTTGCTACATGAATTCTATTGTCATTTCCATACTTGCTATTTATTGTAGTTACTCCATGCTTGCTAATTTAATTACATGACATTAGACCTGCTGCACTTGCTTTTATTTCAGGCCACATAAATTCTAATGTCATTTCCATATTTCACTATTTATTGTGGTTATTCCATGCTTATTGATTTTGGTACATTATACTTGACCGGATGCACTTGCTTTTATTTATACTTACCATTTGGATTCTTGCACTCTCTGGGTTGCCCACTAATAACCCTGGATTTGCATGTCCAGATTTAGCAGCTTGAATCGAGGTGGACCCTTCAGCTGAGGACCAGGCCTACTTCGAGGAGCAGGCGGATCAGTCGTAGCTTCATCCCGTCTTCCCCGCTCGCGAATTCCTTCTTCCAGCTCGTGAGTGCTTATCTTTTGTACTACCTGGTGATGTAATATTTATGTAATATTATGTCATAGTCTGTGATGACTGAGTACTTGTACTATTTTGTGTTGGAATGTATAATATCACGTATTTTCGCGCTCTGATCCCTGTATTATATTGTATTGATGCTTAGCGTACATACGTGTTGGTACCATCGCCCTGCGTATGTACGTCGCAGTGGCGTCCCCGTATCCGCGGGAGCGGGGCGCCACAGGTTGGCTGTCGACAGACTGACTTCCTCAGCCTCTGTTGAACTTCCTGTAGATAGCTATAGGAAGTTGTTGATAGCTAAGTTGCATTTAGCTTGTGCACTCTAATATCAGCAGTCGATAACAGCACTTGGCTGTCGACTGTCTTGGTTCTGGACAGATATAAAATTTAGATATTTTAAAATAAAAATAAATCTTTATAAAATACACAAAAATAAGTTCATATAAATTCTTTTGAGCACAAATATGTATGATTAAAAATCAAGACATATTTCAAACAATTAAACTTCTTATTGATATTTCAAAATCATTTTGAAATAATAAAACTTGTTTTTATAAAAACTAAACTTTAAACTTTAAAAACTATTTTTTTTTCAAAACATGCATAAAACAAAAAAAAACAAGTTATTAAAACTCTTTTAAGCTCTAATATGTATGGACAACTTCAGTACACATATAAACAGACACAAACTTGTTTTTGCGATTTTCTTTTCATGAAATCAATCTTTTAATAAAATCAAAACTTTAAAACTTTTGATCATGAAAACTAATATCAAAATTTGGTATGTGTAAGTGAAAGGAACACCTAGAGGGGGGTGAATAGGTGTTAGTGCTAATCTAAAACTAAATGCAAAACTAAGTGCGCTAAATGCGGAAGCTAATGCAAATTTTGCAACACACTTAGTACAATCTACAAGTGTAGCCGAATTCCCCGTGAAGGGCTCTGGACTAACTCCTCTTGATTCCCCTTGAATGGGTTGAGGTGCTATGTGAAGCTCTTATTGATTAAGTACAAGTGAGGCACACACAAACAACCAAGCATATACAAGATATAGCAATGTGAATTATGTAAGGCACAACACAAGCAAATAGATATGATATGAATTATGCTCAACACAAGCAAATAGATATGATATGAATTATGCTCAACACAAGCAAATATGATATGAATGAAGTATGATGCTTTGCACAAATGTAAAGAGAGAGAGTTAGAGAGACAATGGATCAAACGCTAAGACCAAGATATGTTTCGAGGTTCGAGCACCTTGCTCTACATCCCCGCCTACACCACCGTGTAGGATTTCTAATCCACTATCTCCCACCGAGGGAACCTCTACCGAAGAGGATTTGTTACAACTCTAAGAGTACCAAACTCCTCTCTCAAACAACCACCTCACAACCGAGGGGTAGGCCCGTAGCCAATACAACAACCAACACCTCTACCGAAGAGGGTTTACAACCAAACTCCACCTCTCACTAGAGGGAGCAAACCAATCACCCGATCACCTCTACCTAAGAGGGATACAACAAGAATAAGGGTGTTTACAACAAGTGTTTCAAAAACCACAAACTCAAACTCTCTTTTCTTTTCTCTTTTCTTTTCCACAAAAACAAGATCCTAAATAGATTAGGATAGGTGATAGCTCAAGTGTGGAAAACTAGGTGTTTTTGGAAACAAGCAACAAAGAAAACTACTTGGGAAATCTCTTGTATATGATAGAAATTAAAGATCAAATCAATATCCTAAAACCCTAGTTTTCTTTGATTTTCCAAAAACCCAAAAACAATAAAGATTGGAAGTTTAAAGCACAAAACTCTTTTTAAAACTCTTTTAAAACAATAGAGAAAGTCTGGAAATTTTGTCTCTAAAAACCTTAGCCAAAAACCAAAGAGATGGGGTTTTTATAGGCCCAACAGAAAACTAGCCGTTAGAGCTGAGCTGGCTGCTCTGACAGGCAACGGTCGACCGGCCCGGTCGACCGCCAACGGTCAGAAATATGACCGTTGGGCAACTGTGGTCGACCGGCCCGGTCGACCGAAACAAACAGAGAGCACTGTAAGTGCCCCGGTCGACCGGAGCGCTCGACCGTCCCAGTGCCTCCAAACGTGCACAGATTTGTGCACGTCGGTCGACCGGACCGGTCGACCGACTTCACTCAAGTCGACTAGGTCAGGTTGACTAGTCGACTGATTAAAGCCTGGAACAGAAATCTGGGTCAGAAAAACACTGTAAAATATTTTTCTAAAAATCTTTTAACACTTCTAAAAATCACCAAAAATAGTTTTATCATTTTATATGGAAACACAAACTTGCGATAAAAATTTCAAGACATATATTAATCATATAAATTCATTTTTGAGTCTTGTAAAGTTTATCAAAAAACCAACACTTGTATTTTTATCAAACTTGATTTTTCAATACATGAATAGGGATATCAAAATAAGTTTGTCTAGCAAGTTAAACCATGTATGTATATCTAGAATACATCTAATATACATAGAAATAAAGTAAACATGTTTTGATCTACTATTCATGAAAACCAAATCCAAAACATGAAAACGTGTGTGTTGTGCACTTGAGCATATCAACTATACTAAACTTTACATATGGATCTAAAACATACTAACTAAACTATGGATACCTAAGTCTTCTTGATGATCTTCATCTTCAAGTAGACTTGCTCCAAAACTCCATCCATGGGCTAGGTAATGTGCGATCTTGACGCTTTGGCCCTGGAATCATCATGAAAAGCTTCTAAACTCCTTTGTTGAAGCTAATCACCAACTAATATCTTGCTAATGATCTGAAACTTAAAATCACAAGAATATTAGTAAACATAACTACATGAGTTAATCATCATCAAAACTAAGGTGGAAGGCCTTTGGGCCAACAATCTCCCCCCTTTTGATGATGACAAAACTCATGGAGTTATATATGCATGGATTAAAGTTAAGCTTCAAAGAAGCTCCCCCTTAACTCATGCATAGATATAAATAATAAGATATGGAAATGAAGCACATGAATATGTATGCAAGTATGGAGATAAAACATGCAACAAGCATAAATCAAAATCTTTTTCTCCTATTTGCAATACAAAAACATATATGCATAAATAACAAGGAAGACAAATACTTCTCCCCCTTAAGCAATGAAAACATGCATATAAACTCAAATACTTCTCCCCCTTTTGTCAATCATCAACAAAGGGTTCAAAGTAAAATCAAATCAAACAAATTTTTCTCCCCCTTTTTGTCAAATAAAAAGATCAAAAAGGGGTTAAACAATCCAAACAATAAAATGAGGGGTAAAAATCTTTCTCCCCTTTTAAGTCAATCAAAACAATAAAACAATGTTCTCCCTCTTTTGTCTAAAACAAAAACAAGGTCAATAAGGGGTGACTATAAACAACATGATATCAATAGATAAATATGTCAATGAAGCATCTTGATATCAATTGAAAATAAATAAAGATCAATAGATGTTATATGCTATATACATTCATGAAGAGGAAGACGCTAAGTTAGCTTCCCTACACATATGCATTACATGAAAGAGGGATGTTAAGCCCTAATTCACATAACACACATTATGTAATGCATAAGAGGAGATGTGAAGCTCCCCCTACACACGTGTACCACATAAAGAAGAGATGTTAAGCTCTTCAATACACAATACACTCAACATGAATCTATATGTAGAAGAGATGTTAAGCTCTCATTGCATATAGTCAATAAAAATCAAAACTTTTGTATTTTTCTTTAAAAACAAAATTTTTAGATACCAATTTTAAGCAAAAACACATGAAAATCTTGATACCAATTTGAAATTAAACATAATGAATTTTGAATGTCCAAACAAAGATTTTGATAACAATTGTAAATGTTTTTCATTTCGAACATATGATACCAAATTTGAATTTTCAATTATAAAGTATGGGAGTATAAATACCAATTGAAAGACAAAATCAAATTTTCTCCCCCTTTATGAAATACAAACTAAAACAATGCGTAGGCTAGATACTAATTTAAAAGTAATCAATTGAAACAAAATTGAAGCTCAAGCTTAGCATAAACACAAACATATATATGTAAGGAAAATAGATACCAATTGAAATTGATATTCTTGGAATTGAAATCATACATACATACAAACATATATGAGTATACAAGAAAGGTCAAAATTGATACCAATTGAAAGAATTCAATGATACCAATTGAAATAACAATAAGATTAAGTGTATATCTCATATAACTACCTCCCAATCATGGTTCAAGTTTTAAATGATTTTCATTTTAAAGCATACATGAACATGATCTCCCATCCAACCTCCCATGGATGGTAGGGGTTTTCAAAAATAGATTTGAAAATATAGTTTTGTTTGAAAATCACTACCAAATTGAAGAATACGAACTAGTCAAAATGAAAAACTTGTTAACTAGTGCGAAATCCTTCAAGCAAGGAATAAACTAAAAATAATTTTCATAAAACATGAAATTCACATGATAATCAACACTCTAATTCAATTAGCCATAAATATGACTCATGAATACAAAACATGAGCAAGCAATAAAAGTGAGTGTACAAATAAAGTGTGAATATCATAATCATGAAAATATTCAATTAAGCTCAATTATTCCTTAAACATTGAAAACACGAAAATCATCAAAACTTATTTAATCTTCATGGCATATGTATGTCAAGTACAAATTAAAATATACATACATATCCAAAACACAATTGAGTCCATATATAGATTTGCATGAAAGGCAAATGACTCAAGGGGTATACATGTATATCTTAAAGTTTGGCAATACAAACATATACATGAAGTGAAAACTCATAAAACAAATTCAAAAATAGGAATACAAGTTTAAAATGCATGAATCATCAAAACTAGATTATACTAGCATATCTAATGGGTTCAAATAAGCATTCAAGCCCAAACATATATAGATTTATTTGTGGCCCACTATATGTACAAGTATAAATCCTAGTCTTAATGAAAACTAACATCTAAACAAGTAATCTTAACAAGAAGCATCAAAAACAAGATAAAAATCATCATGATAAAACTAAGACATGATTACTATGTAAATCCACATGTATTAGATTCATGATGTACATTATAGCTTAAACAAAAGTGAGAACACTAAGTATGGGTTCATGCAAGCATGTGTGTCTCAAATACTATACATGTATGTCAAGGATCTAATAATCATGGCATTTACATACTAATCCATAGACAACGAAAACATCAATATGAAAGCATGTAAACAATAATAAGGAGTTAAGAATTGTTACCAAAACCTAGAAGGCAACTCTCCTTGTCTCCAAAACATGGTGGTCATCTCCACCAAATCTTCCCTTGAAAGTGATGCATCCAATTGATTCTCTTTAAGCACGGAACGCATCCACTCCAAGGTGTCATCACTTTCACGTCATGTGAGAGCCCACACCTACATCAAAAATAATAGGAGGGGTGGTCTTTGGTACCCACATCTTGTTGGGTCCATGGGGGTTAGTCCCTTCTCTAACCCAAACAAAATTCTTTGCTAAATTAGGAGTATGTAATCTATCATAACAAAATTTAGCAAGGTGGCCCTTACGTCCACAATGTGTACAAGTGTACACATGAGCATACTTGTGATGGGTGTGTCCGTGTGGAGCATGTGTATGCCGTGGAGGGTGTGCATGCACAAAAGATGGAACTTGTTTCTTTCGAACCAAGGTTTCCAAGCGTGTATGGTTCATGGCACATTGGCTCATAGTGGAGCCCAAACAATCTACTCTCTTCTTTAACATACAAATATCATCATTAATCTTAGAAGAAGAGGTACATGCATTAGGTAGATTAGATGAAGAAGCTACACTAGCATGGCAAACATGTGCATCAATATTCTTTTGCAAAACAATGTTTTTCTTTAAACATACATCTAAATCATTTGAAATGGAAATAATTTTATTTTTCAAATCAACATTCTCTTTTAAAACAAAATCAATTTTTGAAGACAATTTTTCATTTTTCTTCAAAATAGCATGGCAATCATTTTTATTTTTCAAAAAGTTATTTTCTTTAAGTGCAAGATCAAGTTGAGATTTTAATGAATCCCTCTCATTAGCAATCTCCTCTTTCTCTTGCAAAACAACATCAAGTCTAGAATGTAAACTCTTATTTTCATTTTCAAGTCCTAGACTTTTCTTTTTCAAAATTTTATATTTTTCTATTAATTTTTCACACACAATAGAAAGTTCTTCATTCAAAGCATGGGCATCAATATTATCATTTGAAGAACTAGCATCATCATCACTATCTAATGGAGTTTCCGAGTGTACCTCAAGGGAGTCATTCCCTTGGACCATGAAGCATTGTGAATTAGATTCTCCACTAGATTCCTCTTCTTGTTGGATTGGCAATAGAAGCTCGGAGGTGGTGGTGGTTGTCAATTTGTTCCACACTACAAAAGCGGAATCAAAGTTAGAAACACACATAAGATAATCTTTAGGTAATGTGCTTCTAATGGCCTCTAGGGCTTGTGCATTGGCCCCTATATGATTGCTATCACTAAGGAAGGATTCCTTGATAATGGCAAGATAAACTTTAAGACCTAGGGTTTGTAAATAAACGGTCATCCTAATCTTCCAAACATGAATGTTAGAAGGATCATACATAGGTGGGGTCATGAAAGCCATGATAAACTATATGTGTGCAAAACAAGCAAATGCAAACAATAGATTAGCAAACAAAGGATCTCACTCCTAGGATGTTAAGCCTAAGTATCAGGAGCACTAGCTCTGATACCAATTGAAAGGAACACCTAGAGGGGGGGGGTGAATAGGTGTTAGTGCTAATCTAAAACTAAATGCAAAACTAAGTGCGCTAAATGCGGAAGCTAATGCAAATTTTGCAACACACTTAATACAATCTACAAGTGTAACCGAATTCCCCGTGAAGGGCTCTGGACTAACTCCTCTTGATTCCCCTTGAATGGGTTGAGGTGCTATGTGAAGCTCTTGTTGATTAAGTACAAGTGAGGCACACACAAACAACCAAGCATATACAAGATATAACAATGTGAATTATGCAAGGCACAACACAAGCAAATAGATATGATATGAATTATGCTCAACACAAGCAAATATGATATGAATGAAGTATGATGCTTTGCACAAATGTAAAGAGAGAGAGTTAGAGAGACAATGGATCAAACGCTAAGACCAAGATATGTTTCGAGGTTCGAGCACCTTGCTCTACATCCCCGCCTACATCACCGTGTAGGATTTCCAATCCACTATCTCCCACCGAGGGAACCTCTACCGAAGAGGATTTGTTACAACTCTAGGAGTACCAAACTCCTCTCTCAAACAACCACCTCACAACCGAGGGGTAGGCCCATAGCCAATACAACAACCAACACCTCTACCGAAGAGGGTTTACAACCAAACTCCACCTCTCACTAGAGGGAGCAAACCAATCACCCGATCACCTCTACCTAAGAGGGATACAACAAGAATAAGGGTGTTTACAACAAGTGGTTCCAAAAACCACAAACTCAAACTCTCTTTTCTTTTCTCTTTTCTTTTCCACAAAAATAAGATCCTAAATAGATTAGGATAGGTGATAGCTCAAGTGTGGAAAACTAGGTGTTTTTGGTAAAAAGCAACAAAGAAAAACTACTTGGGAAATCTCTTGTATATGATAGAAATTAAAGATCAAATCAATATCCCAAAATCCTAGTTTTCTTTGATTTTCCAAAAACCCAAAAACAATAAAGATTGGAAGTTTAAAGCACAAAACTCTTTTTAAAACTCTTTTAAAACAATAGAGAAAGTCTGAAAATTTTGTCTCTAAAAACCTTAGCCAAAAACCCAAAGAGATGGGGTTTTTATAGGCCCAACAGAAAACTAGCCGTTAGAGCTGAGCTGGCAGCTCTGACAGGCAACGGTCGACCGGCCCGGTCGACCGTCAACGGTCAGAAATATGACCGTTGGGCAACTGCGGTCGACCGGCCCGGTCGACCGAAACAAACAGAGAGCACTGTAAGTGCCCCGGTCGACCGGAGCGGTCGACCGTCCCAGTGCCTCCAAACGTGCACAGATTTGTGCACGTCGGTCGACCGGACCGGTCGACCGACTTCACCCAAGTCGACTAGATCAGGTTGACTAGTCGACTGATTGAAGCCTGGAACAGAAATCTGTTTCAGAAAAACACTGTAAAATATTTTTCTAAAAATCTTTTACACTTCTAAAAATCACCAAAAATAGTTTTATCATTTTATATGGAAACACAAACTTGTGATAAAAATTTCAAGACATATATTAATCATATAAATTCATTTTTGAGTCTTGTAAAGTTTATCAAAAAACCAACACTTGTATTTTTATCAAACTTGATTTTTCAATACATGAATAGGGATATCAAAATAAGTTTGTCTAGCAAGTTAAACCATGTATGTATATCTAGAATACATCTAATATACATAGAAATAAAGTAAACTTGTTTTGATCTACTATTCATGAAAACCAAATCCAAAACATGAAAACGTGTGTGTTGTGCACTTGAGCATATCAACTATACTAAACTTTACATATGGATCTAAAACACACTAACTAAACTATGGATACCTAAGTCTTCTTGATGATCTTCATCTTCAAGTAGACTTGCTCCAAAACTCCATCCATGGGCTAGGTAATGTGCGATCTTGACGCTTTGGCCCTGGAATCATCATGAAAAGCTTCTAAACTCCTTTATTGAAGCTAATCACCAACTAATATCTTGCTAATGATCTGAAACTTAAAATCACAAGAATATTAGTAAACATAGCTACATGAGTTAATCATCATCAAAACTAGGGTGGAAGGCCTTTGGGCCAACAGTAAGAGCTTGAGCAATCAATTCTACACTTACAAACTCTATAAACAAGTCTATATCTTGATCAAGATCTTTTACTTTTGATTTTGATCCATACTCTTTTGAGCTTGACTTCTCCTTGAGTACTGGATGTATCCTTTGGGCTTGAGCTCTTAAATAAGCACTTCTTAGTTTCAAAACTTTACTTTAAGTCATTTGAAGAAGCTAAATGCTAGAACTAAGTCTTGATTAAATCTAAAACTTAAATATACAAGATCAATAGTATTATAGCTACATGAGTTAATCATCATCAAAACTAGAGTGATGGGCCTTTGGGCCAGCAGTTTTCACATCTGTCTAGTATTGGCTAGCTTGTCCAGCCAGTTTCATAGTAGAGAACTTGATTTTCTCAGCTTCAGAAATTGAGTACTGAATGAGTACATGTCCATACTTTTGAGCCAATTTAGAAAATTTTGAGAATTCGAACGATCAGAATAGTTTAGACAACCATCAAAAATTGGTGCATCGAATTGGGTGCTTGTCAAGTAACAATTGTTCTGGTATGGTGTCAACGAGCCACTTTTTCCTTCATGTTCATTGTGATTTTTGAGGCGCGGCTCTATCCTACCAAACTTATCTCGATCTTGGTTCATGGTTTGAGTTAGGGCTTCTAGCTTTAGCCTATATATTGGCGAACATCATGACAACTTATTGGGGATCCATAGGGCTGCTTGACTCTCTTTAAACATGTAAGGTCTATCTCCACGGGTTGGCATGAGCTAAACAAATCCTAATTGAAAATGAAAACACGACTAGCTATATGTTAAACTAATTTTTGTTTATTTTTTGATTTTATAAAATTTATTTTGTTTTGAATAAGATCTAAATTCTAAATGTAAGAAAATAATTAAAAGTGCTTAAGATGCAATTCCTACCTAACAGTGCTGTAATTCCAAATTGATATGTAATGTATATGCTTAAATACCAAATTGATGTGAAATGTGTATGTGTAGAAAATCAATAATAAAAGAATTTAAGTATGCTTCACCAACAAGAAACGATCTTTGGCAGGAAAACATAAAACTAAAAATATTAGTCTATAGATTTCAATTAGCATGAATAAATGTGGTCTATTGAAATTCAAGAATAACTAATTGATGCTAATTTTGTTATGCAGATAAAGGTTCTATAGCAATAAAGAAACTAATGTAAATACATGAAAGTAGAATCACACAACTCACAATTTATAGTGGATCACAATCATTATTGATAGCATCACAGAGATATAGTATCAGACTTGTAAATAAAAGAACCTGAATTAGAGTTGTACATACTGAGGATCATACTCGATCTCAGTGTTCTTTATATGCCTGTAGATGTGTAGCTCTGGTTTCCACGAGTCTACTGCCTCGAGAATCAGGCGAATCAGACCCCTAATGAGTGAGATATGGCTCAAAAATCACGTTGACTGCTTAACAGGTCTATTCCTGCTAACGAATCTGCACTGTAGCGTGGATCGAGTTATGTAGAAGTGGGTCAGATACTGTAGCAGGCTGAAGCAAATTGCATCCAGTTGGTGAAGCAGGTCGGGTTGCCAGGTTACAGGCCCGCTTGGTGACTTTGAAAACCCACTAGCTGTCGGTTGATCCGAGAGGACATCAGGGGTTGGCAAGGGTTTGGCGTCGAGTGGGAAGGGTCGATGAAGTCTCAACGATGATGGAGGAAGACCAGTGAGTTCTTGGCTATGATGAAGGATGACCAACGAAGCGTCAAAGGTGTTGAAGGGTAAAGGCAACCTTGATTTCGATTGTCGAGATTAGTTGTCGACGACGAGGAAGATATCGAGATCTATCGGAATCATTGACGATGTACTGAGGCGGGGAGAGATGATGACAAGGGCTGGGAAGATGATGAGGAGAGAGGGCAAAGAGGAAACAATTTTAGCATAGGGGCGATGTGAGGAAACAGAGGTAACTAAGGAGGAAGTGGTAAGTGGCGGAAGAGGGTGGCAGTGGTGGCGCTTTGGGGGGGAGGAAGAGAGAGAAGGAGGGGCTGATACTGCTTCTAGGGAAAGAGAAGATAGGTAATGGGGTAAGAGATAAAGAGGAAGGGAGTACTAGGGTTAGGATTTTGGGTGAGAGAGGGAGAAGGAAGAATTAAACAATGTCTTTTCTTATTTGTTTGGGAATTTCAGGATTTTTTCCCCTGAATTTTTCTAGTGTTTTGAAGGGGATTAAAGAGGAAGAAGGTGATAGGATAACTAACTAGGATTTCACACTCCTAATTAGATCTAGCTAGGGTTTCACACATTTAAACTTGGGTTTTCTAGGGTTTCACAGTACTAAAGAGATTTGATGAAGGAATTCATCTCACACTCAAATTTGAAGTTTGACAAATATGCATTGATTGATTCATTGGTTTAAGATACTAGTACATGGGGTTTTTTATAGGCATTACAAGACTTGATTTGTAATTTACATTTGATGTGGTATTAAAATAAAAAGAAAACTATAAGAAAATAAAAATACAATAAAAGGAACAATACATAATAATACTCAAAACTAGTCGAGTCAAATAGAAGTGATACATCTTCATCTTTGTTGGTACACACGCCATGTTTTCATTATGAAGTTCATATCAATTAATGTCTGTGCAACTAGGTTATTTTTAGGGTAATCAAAACTCTAAAGTTATGGTAAAGATAGTACTTTTATATTTTTAATATAGGAAAAAAAATGATCTAATTATCCATATATACCTTGTAAAGTGAGAATTCTGGTGAAATATCAGTAGATGCACTTCTAGTCACAGGGTAAGAGTCTGCATCTAAATCCTTTACCAAAGTACAGAGCGAAATCGGGCTCGAACCAGTGGCCATTTGGAAGATGGTGAAACCTCTGGAAGCCGAGCCCCCAGAATGATGGTTTATCGGGACCCTGCCACCTTGCGATTAGTGAATGCACTCCATCACACCTCACTAATACCTTCACAATCAAATTAATTATAATATCTAGCAAAACTAAAAGAGAGTTAATAGTTAGTTATGTAAAGTCAATACATACCTTTATTTTGAGAATGGATCCATCAGCTAAATGCAAGATCTTCAAATAACCAACCTTCTCCTCAAATAGAAACAAGCTTGGATGAGCACCTGATGGTCCCTTGAGGTAATTCTCTCTAGTGTTTCTATCAGCAAATTTCTCTTTACACAGCAGAGTTCATGGTTCTCACTGCATCAAATATTAACATAATAATTAACAATCAAACATATTAATATTAATTGCAGTGATCAGAGTCAGTATTTGTGTTCTATGAATATTCAAAAGACTGGCATTTAATCAAAGCACTCACCATTTCGCTCGTGTTATAAGAGACTGTTGTGAGGTTTGAGCTCCAGAAGATGCATATGCATCAGTTTCTCTGGAGAAAATTAAGCAGCAGGCAGATTCTTTGAGTTGGAATTTGATTTAATTGTGTAAAACTAATTGACTAAATTAAGAATAGCATACCATGGTGATTATTGCAGTTCAAAAATGGCGACCACTACTCTCACCAATGATGTGAGGGATCAACACTTGAAGAGGTCTCTCTACAGAAAGCTAGCACAAAGCACCGATGATCTGCTTCCAGAGCAGAGAGGGATAGGATAGCCGATGAGGAACTGGAAGTAACAAAGAAGATTTCAAGAACGAAGGTGAAGAGTTTCTTATTGTTTATTTATGCCAATGATTTGATTTATTGCGGAATTGATACTACGATAATAGAAGAATTTTAAATGAAGAAGGAAGGAGCTTGTGAGATGATATTTTTTTCGGAAATTTGTTTTTAGGCCCTTGAGATAATACTGTGCTGTGAAAAACTCTCATAGTTTGACACCCAGTGAAAAAGCCACTTGACCAAGTTTGTTGTGTATGCAGGTCCCTCTTATCACACATTGCATATTTTATTTTCATATTGCCTATATTGTCCTTACTTAGTTGGTCTATTTATCTGATGTACTGTCTTTTTGTCTTTTTGTTCTTTTATTCTTTTCATGGAAGATGAGATTGATGATAGCGGCATGAAGGCTATATTTTGGCCACTCTTTCATATTTGTGTCCACCTCACGTTGGACATTTTTTTACATTGATAATTTTTTTCCAGAGATAATGTTTATGAAATGTTTATTATAAACTAGTTCACTAATTTATTTTATTTAATATTCTGTTCACTCTGTCCACCTTCTCAAAACATATAGCCAACTTTTTAAATATTTTGTCTACTTTTTCAAATATTTTGTCTACTTTTACTAATTTTTTGTCCACTTATTCTAATATTTTGTCTAACTACTTTAGAAATTTATAAAATTAGATAAAAATTGACAAAGGTGGACAAAAAAAGAAAAGATAGACAGAAATATAAAAAAGTAGATAAAAGTTGAGAAAGGTAGATAGAAAACCTATTTTATATTTAATTTTCAATTTTGTTCCTTTGTCCTTTTGTCCTTTTTCATAGAACATGAGATTGATGACAGTGGCTTGAAAGCTATATTTTTGTCCACTCTTTTATATTTCTGTCCACTTTATAATGGACATTTTTTTGCATTTATAAACTTTTTGCGGAGATAATTTTTTTAGAATGTTTATTATAATCTAGTTCATCAATTTATTTTATTTAATATCTGTTGGAGGAGAGAGTACAGTAGAGGAAGTGAAGTCATGCCAGGTGCTGTTGAAGACTGCCAAGGAGTCTACGACGAAAGGCGACGGAACAGCAGGCAGGAAAAAGAAGCAGCAGCAGAAAAGACAGAGGTCGGTCGACCGGACCGGTCGACCGACGTGCACGAAGTGCACAGGTTTGCTCCCAGGTTGCTTCGGTCGACCGGACCGGTCGACCGAAGAGGGTCTCTGTAAGCAACCCGACTTTCTGTTTGTTTCGGTCGACCGGATCGGTCGACCGTAAGAGGGAGTCGGTCGACCGGCCGGTCGACCGACAGTCGGGTTTTGGGCGAAATCTGTTGTTTCGGGAAGTTATGTATTTAAGCCCTGGTTGTAATTTTCTAGGGTTTAGTGCCTAGACAAAGTATAGCTGTGGACTCTCTTGTGTTGATAGAGATCCAGAGCTATTGTAATCCATCTTCCATAAAGAAATCTCTCTCCGTGAATTGCCCCGAGGACGTAGGCAGGTTGGCCGAACCTCGTTAGATCTGATTTTTGCGATTGGCTGTTCTTCTAGTTTGTTTTTCATTGTTCTTGGTGATTGAGATCAGGTTGGATCTTCTAAGGGTTGTTGTCTCCGAGCACAACAAGTGGTATCAGAGCGTTCAGGTTACGCTTGGGATATTCTGAAGATTCGAAGGGTTCCAGATCTGATCAGGTGGAGATCGTGTGTCGATCTCAGGTCAGAGGCATTGGTGTTCAAGGAGATCGTGTGTCGATCTCAGGTGGACGCAGGGAGGGCTCGTTGAATCAGGGGTGGAATAGATCTGGTGAGAAACTCAAGCTAGGGTTTCAAGGTAGAGGTAAAAATCATTTTTTTATCTCAGAAATAGATCTATTTTGCAAATAGTTGATCTTCCGCATAGTTAGAGGGTCAAGGAAAGGATCTCAATGGCAGAAGAATCTAAGTCTGTTAAAACAATGAACAACTCCAGGATTGAAGTTGTTAAGTTCAATGGAACTAACAATTTCGGGATGTGGAGGTGTGAGGTTATGGATGCATTGAATGCACAGAACCTCGAGGGCACGCTCCTTTTGGAGAAGAAGAAGGATACTACCACTGATGATGAGTGGGCAAAAATGAACAGGTCGGCATGTGGCCTGATTCGCTCATGTTTGTCACAAGATATCAAATATTCTGTTCAACATGAGAAGTCAGCAAAGGATATGTGGAATACCCTCGAGAAGAAGTACCTGACAAAGAGCGTGGAGTCAAGGCTGCAGCTTAAGAGCAAGCTGTATTTGTTCAGGATGCAGAGGGGAAGCACAGTAAATGAGCACCTCAACAGGTTTACAAAGCTTCTTACGGATTTGCTAAATGTGGATGCCATTATAAGTGAGGAAGACAAGTCAGTCGTTCTCCTGAACTCTCTTCCACCGGAGGAGTATGAGATATTTACAATGACATTCATAAATGGAAGGCAAACCTTAGACTATGATGAGATATCGTCAGCACTGATGAGTTATGAGAAAAGGAAGAATGAGAAACATTCTGGGAGATCTAGTTCATCAGCAGAGGCTTTGGAGGTAAAAGGCAGAAGCTCATCAAGGAAAGGCAAGGAGGTGAGAGGAAGATCGAAGTCAAGACCGGGCTTAAGGGATCTTAAGAAAGACCAGTGCATGTATTGCAAAGAGTTTGGGCACTGGAAAGTTGACTGTCCAAAGTACAAGGGGAAGAAGAAGGAATCAAAATCTGAGGCAAATCTGGCAAGAGTGACAAAGGCTGCTAGCAGTAAATCACAGGCAGAGGATTCAGATTCAGATTCTTCGGTATTCTCGTTTTCAGTTACTACTCCTGTTGTAGGTTACTCGGGGGAAAACGAGTGGATCCTGGACACAGGTGCTACATATCATGTATGCCCTAATCGAGATTGGTTTACTAGTCTTGAGAAGCTGGAGGGATGTTCGGTCGTCATGGGCGATGATCATCCATGCATCATGGAGGGTGTAGGCACAATTCCTATCAGGATGTTCGACGGAATGGTAAGGGAGCTGAAGGAAGTGAGATATGTCCCTCAGCTGAAGAGGAACTTGATCTCAGTGGGTGCTTTGGAATCATTAGGGCTCGGAGTGTCTATTAAAGAAGGTGTTCTTAAAATGACGAAGGGCTCAATGGTGGTGTTGAAGGCCAACCGCAGGAACAATTTGTATTACTTGAAGGGTAGTACAGTGACAGGCCAGGTGGCAACTTCGACCAGTCAGAAGGAAGATCTAACCCGGCTATGGCACATGAGGCTGGGACATGCAGGGGAGAAATCTATGCAAGCTCTTGTGAGGAAAGGGCTGCTGAAGGGTGCAGAGACCTGCAAACTGGATCTGTGTGAACATTGCATCATAGGCAAGAAGACGAAGGTGAAGTTTGGTACAGCTTCACACTGCACCGAAGGCATTCTTGATTATGTTCACACGGACGTATGGGGACCCACAAAGACTGCATCAATAGGGGGAACCCATTACTTTGTGTCGTTTATCGATGATTATTCTAGGCGGTGCTGGGTGTACACCATGCGACACAAGAATGAAGTCCTAGAATTGTTTGTGAAGTGGAAGGTTAATCAGGAAAGGAGTACAGGAAGAAAAGTCAAGGTCCTTCGTTCTGACAACGGAGGAGAGTACAAGTCAGACCCTTTCCAGAAGCTATGTCTTGATGAGGGCATAGAGAGGCACTTCACAGTAAGGGAAACTCCGCAACAGAATGGGGTGGCTGAAAGAATGAACCGAACTTTGCTAGAGAAGGTTCGGTGCATATTGTCAAATGCAGGATTACCAAAGAAGTTCTGGGCTGAAGCTTTGGGGTATGCATGCCATCTCGTCAATAGGTTGCCGTCGTCTGCAATAGGGGGAAAGACCCCCCTTGAAGCTTGGTCTGGTAAAGCTGCAGGAGATTATGATGTGCTCAGGATATTTGGATGTCCAGCCTACTATCACGTAAAAGAAGACAAATTGGATCCGAGAGCGAAGAAAGGTGTGTTTGTTGGCTTCAAGAAAGGAACCAAGGGGTTCAAGATCTGGGACCAACAGGACAACAAATTCATAATCAGCAGAGATGTCACTTTTGATGAGGCCTCGATGATGAAGCCTACAGTCTCTCAGCAGGTGGAGACTAAGAAGACCAAGGAGCTATTGCAGCAGGTGGAGAGTGATGCAGATCCACCATCTCTAGAAGACTCAGTATCTGTGAGGATCATTCCTGAGGTGACACAGGGAGGTGATCAAGTTGCAGAAGAAGATGCTGAGGTTGTTGAAGAGGATCAGGAACAGGTTATGGATACAGTTCCAGATCCCACTGCAGTTGGAAGACCAAGGAGGAATACTAGGAGACCTGGCTGGCTCACTACAGACATGGTGATTGCACATGCACTTCCAGTTGTTGAAGAAGCCATTCCATCTACTTTCAGGGAAGCTGAAATCAGTTCAGAAGCGGAGTTATGGAAAGGGGCCATGAATGAAGAGATGCAGTCTCTTTATAAGAACAACACATGGGAACTGACCAAGTTGCCCAAGGGGAAGAAAGCCATAGGGTGTAAGTGGGTATTTGCTAAGAAGCAGGGATCACTCCAAGAAGACAAAGTGCGCTACAAGGCAAGGCTGGTGGCTAAAGGCTACGCACAGAGAGAAGGGATCGACTACAACGAGGTGTTCTCCCCAGTTGTAAAACACTCGTCTATTCGGATCCTATTGGCCTTGGTGGCACAGAACGAGTTGGACCTTGACCAACTTGATGTGAAGACCGCCTTTCTCCACGGCGATCTTGAGGAGGAGATCTACATGACTCAGCCCACAGGTTACAAAACTGCAGGGAAAGAGGAGTTGGTATGCAAGCTGAAGAAATCGCTGTACGGTTTGAAGCAGTCTCCAAGACAATGGTACAAGCGATTTGACAGCTTCATCAGGAAGAAGAAGTACACAAGAAGCCATTATGATCCATGTGTGTACTACAACAAGTTACCATCTGGTGAGTATGTCTATCTACTACTTTACGTAGATGATATGCTAATTGCTTCTAGGTCAAGATCTGCAATTGATTCTCTGAAGAAGACTTTATCGTCTGAGTTCGAGATGAAGGACCTGGGGGAAGTAAGGAAAGTATTGGGTATGGAGATCACAAGGGACAGGGAAGCTGGCAGGATTAGCTTGACTCAGAAGGGCTATCTGGAGAAGGTACTGCAGAGATTTAATATCGGGAAAGATACAAAGACTGTAAGTACACCAATGGCGCCGCACTTCAAGTTGTCAGCGAAGATGTCTCCAAGGAGTGTTCAGGAGCGTGAGCATATGACTCATGTACCATATGCCAATGCAGTGGGTAGCTTGATGTATGCGATGGTGTGTACAAGGCCGGATCTTTCACAGGCAGTTTCCATGGTTAGCAGATATATGCATGATCCAGGTCAGGGTCATTGGGAAGCAGTGAAGTGGATCCTGAGGTACATCAAGGGTACTGTTGATGTAGGCCTCGTGTTTGAGAAGGACAACACTGGGAAGCAAGAATGCATAGGGTACGTGGATTCGGACTATGCAGGTGATCTTGACAAACGCCGGTCGACGACGGGGTATGTATTCACATTCTCGCAGGCACCGGTGAGTTGGCGCTCCACACTTCAGTCCACAGTCGCATTGTCGACTACAGAGGCAGAGTATATGGCCTTGACCGAGGCCATGAAGGAGGCGATTTGGCTTCAGGGATTGCTAGATGACTTGGGAGTGGAACAGGAGATCTTGAAGATACACTGTGACAGTATGAGTGCCATTTATTTGGCAAGGAACCAAGTCTACCACGCAAGGACGAAGCACATCGATGTCAGGTATCACTTTGTTCGGGAGATTCTGGAGGAAGATGACATCAATTTATTGAAGATTCATACTTCGGAGAATCCGGCCGATATGCTTACAAAGGTGGTGTCAGGAGTAAAGTTTGCACACTGCAAAGACTTGCTCCAGATTCTTCAGGTGAATTGAGCTTGCTGAAGCTCATGTGGATGAACTACGGGTGGCTTGATCCCTTGGGCAAGGGGTACGTAGGCAACCAGATTGGTGCAGCCGCTTTCGAGTCGGTGTTCGGCTCAGATTTAACAATCTTCACCGAGGTGGAGAATTGTTGGAGGAGAGAGTACAGTAGAGGAAGTGAAGTCATGCCAGGTGCTGTTGAAGACTGCCAAGGAGTCTACGACGAAAGGCGACGGAACAGCAGGCAGGAAAAAGAAGCAGCAGCAGAAAAGACAGAGGTCGGTCGACCGGACCGATCGACCGACGTGCACGAAGTGCACAGGTTTGCTCCCAGGTTGCTTCGGTCGACCGGACCGGTCGACCGAAGAGGGTCTCTGTAAGCAACCCGACTTTCTGTTTGTTTCGGTCGACCGGATCGGTCGACCGTAAGAGGGAGTCGGTCGACCGGCCGGTCGACCGACAGTCGGGTTTTGGGCGAAATCTGTTGTTTCGGGAAGTTATGTATTTAAGCCCTGGTTGTAATTTTCTAGGGTTTAGTGCCTAGACAAAGTATAGCTGTGGACTCTCTTGTGTTGATAGAGATCCAGAGCTATTGTAATCCATCTTCCATAAAGAAATCTCTCTCCGTGAATTGCCCCGAGGACGTAGGCAGGTTGGCCGAACCTCGTTAGATCTGGTTTTTGCGATTGGCTGTTCTTCTAGTTTGTTTTTCATTGTTCTTGGTGATTGAGATCAGGTTGGATCTTCTAAGGGTTGTTGTCTCCGAGCACAACAATATCTTGTCCACTTTGTCTACCTTCTCAAAATATTTGTCCACTGTTTTAAATATTTTTTTAAATATTTTGGCCACCTTGTCAAATATTCTGTCCACTTTCACTAATTTTTTGTCCACTTATTCTAATATTTTGTCTATCTACTCCAGATATTTATAAAATTAGATAGAAATTGATAAAGGTGGACAAAAAAGAGAAAGATGGACAGAAATATAAAAAAGTAGATAGAAGTGGAGTAAGGTGGATAGAAATTCTATTTTATATTTAATTATTTTGTCCACTTTTCCTATTTTTTGTCCACTTATTCTAATATTTTGTCAAACTACGCTAGAAATTTATTAAAATAGATAGAAATTGACAAAGGCGGGCAAAAAGAATGAAAGATAGACATAAATATTAAAAGTTGACAGAAGTTGAGTAAGATCGACAAATGAGAGTAAATTGAAGAAAAATTTGTCTTTGAGTCCTTGTGAAAAGATGTCCATGTAAGAAAATCCCACGAGCATTTAAAAAAATTCTACAGTAGAA
Source organism: Agave tequilana (assembly GCA_038442645.1). Classification (NCBI taxonomy): domain Eukaryota; kingdom Viridiplantae; phylum Streptophyta; class Magnoliopsida; order Asparagales; family Asparagaceae; genus Agave; species Agave tequilana. The sequence goes on from JAVJIF010006537.1 coordinate 53,139, forward strand.
GACAAAATAATAGAATAAATTAACAAAATATTAGAGAAAGTGAACAGAATATTTGACAAGGTGGACAGAATATTTAGCAAGATGGACAAAATATTTAAGAAAGTGAACAAATATTTTTGAGAAGGTGGACAAAAGTTTGGAGAATGTAAACATTAATATTAGAGATGTACAGAATTTATATGTTAAAGATAAAAAAAATATATATTTAAATGTTATGAATAATTTTCTAATTATGAATAAATTGATAATGACAAATCTCTGGTGAAAAATTTAATGCACTTTTAGCACCCATTAAAGGTGGACAGAAATATAGCATCCTTTAAAAAAAAAATTATTTCTGAAAAAATTTATCAATGCAATAAAAATCATCCATCTTGAGGCGGTTAAAATTAGAAGAGAGTGGACAAAAATAAAGCCTCCAAGTCAGCCCACATGCCTAGTGCTTGACGAGCATTAAGCTGGCCACTCAAGTCAACTCAGATAAGGCAACTAATCAAAGGCAACATGGATATTAAAAAAATTGAGAGGGGGCAAGGACCTGTACACACGACAAATTTGGTCAAGGGGCTTTCTCATTGGGTTTCAAACTATGGGGAGTTTTTCACAGCACCTCTCATCACCGAGGCCTAAAGACAAATTTCCTATATTTTTTATCGATGAAATTTTTTTTTTTTTTTTGGGGTCCTACAAGTGAAGCAAACTAAATGAGTTGTTTTGGGAAATGCCTATTTGGGTTACCTTTGGTGTGGGATGCTCGTTTAAATTTTGTTTTATTGTTTACCTGGGTGCACTGTATTTTCAAAAGCTTTCTGTTAAATTGACTCCAATTTCAATCCATTCTGAGACCAATTGATGTACCAATAATAAAGTCTCTAGTCAACTAGTGGAAATACATCACATTATAGACACTCCAAGTCATACTCCAATTCAACTAGTGGAAGAAATACATCATATTATAGACACTCCAAGTCAACTAGTGGAACTACATCATATTATAGACACTCCAATTTTCCATAACTTAAGAAGCATATATGAGAACCGAGATGGTAGCATTACACCGTCTGCGGTTGTATCTTTTCATCAAGAAAGACGGACGGTATCTCGGTATCGTTCACTGTCCTTTTTTCAGAACAAAACCGCTAGAACATGCGGAAAATCTTTAATCGCCCGACATGCTTACGAAGCAGGGGATATCCAGCACACGTGGTCTTCCTCTCCGTTGAGAGGTTGATTGGAGTTCACCGCCTTTCTTCGTAGCCTCCTTCATCCGGGTGCTGCTCGTTGCTAGCTATTCTTTTCTCCGCCTTATCCATTGAAGCGACATCTCTTTTGTCAAGGTGTCATTCCTTGACATCCGTCGCTATTCACTTCCTTCATGGAGACGACACTTCGATCCCTTCAACTCCACATCACACCATATTGTTTCATCTCGACCATCAGCTCATAACAAACACCAATGCCTTCTAAGGGGGTAAATATCAGGCATTTAGTCATTTGAGGAATTTCAATACATATTCTCTCTCAGTCTCTTTTTATCCTTGAATTCAACTACTTATTCTGTGCATATTTTTGCATTACCATATAAGCAGCACGCGCGATCACACACACTTGTCCCAGGAAAAGGGTATTCACTTTACCACGTGAAAAGTCAGAATAAGGTTAACGAACATGACTCTTATTCTGTCCTTCCACCAGCCCTAGCTAGGCTGGTAAACACATCATTCGTTTTATATATAAGTTATTAGAACAGATATTATACTTCTTATTTTTCTGAGCATTTCACATCTTTTCCTTGCTATAAACTCTCCATCCTGCAACAACAAGTAAGACATGTGATTTCCCGGGAGGCTTGCACGCCCAAGCAAAAGTGAGACTGGCGATCGTGAACTAATCCAAACCTGATCTTCAACCAAATCACATCTCCGTCAGATTTTGGCGCATACATACATCAACCTAGGAATATTAGCCAACCTGAGAAATACTCATAGCCAAGAAAAAATATTGTTAAGATCTTTTATAGAAACATAGCATATCGAGCTGCTAGTCTCTAGCCACACCAATGGTCAAACAAGAGCTTACTATGTATGATCACACTTTCAAAGTGGATGCCTCAATTTACTGGAACCTAGATGAATCAATGATTTATTTTGCAGATATAAGACCCTATGTAGTATTTACAATAAGAGTAGTTTCCAGATCCGTGAGTAATCTAAGTAAACTACATTTTATCGCATCAAAGAGAACCCTCAAATATCTCGAAGGCACAAAGAACTTTGGCACCATAAGATATACTCTCCAGTTGCACTGACAGTAAATAAGAAGGATGTATTGATGACCTCAAGTGAACTTTGACTCTAGGATCAAAGGGTTGCCGCCTATCCCTCGAAAAAGACGTCGACAGATTAAATGTAGCTTTATCATTCAAAGAAGAAGAGTATATATTACCTTAAACATTGCATGTGAAGCAGTATGACTTCAAAGAATTATGTCTATAAAATCATGACTTTATCTAACAACTATTTATTGATAACAAGTCTGCAATCACTGCCACGAAGAATCCAATGTTATATTTGTTGAGACCACACTAGCAATCAGGCTATGACACCAACTGTTGTGCACCTAAGTCCGTGATCGACAGTGTGAAACCATGACAATATGTAACACTTGTAAAAGAAAACTAGTAAAATAAAGTAGTAAAACCAAGACAAAAGAAAAATAACACGAAGATTTAACTTAGCTCGCCCAAATCCGGCCTACATTCACGGGGAGAAAACTTGAAAGAGTTTTATTAATAAATTTGGTATAAGAGATCTAAGCTTCCCTTTGATTCCCACAAGAGTATTCACATTCCCTTTGAAAATCCTTCAAGATTACAAGAGTATTCCTTCTCCCATTGCACCGCCACTACCTCTCTCTTTGCATTGGATTTCTATATTCTCCTTTTGTTGTTGTTAAGTAGGTTACAACTTTTATTTATAGAGTTTTACAATATAAACCTTATTCAAACTATGAGATGACTTTAGTTTGTCGGATGTTTGAAGAGCTTGATCAATTCTTGTAGGAGTTAATTTTCTTAATCTAGGATAATAATAGACCCTTCAATCTTTAGAAACACATCCTTTAATGAATAAAATTTGAGTTCTATTCGTAGTCCATCAGAAAAGAAACCTGAATGTGCCTGAAAAGAAAATCAAAATCTGATGATTCTGGGCTTCTAGCTCACGCTCGAGAAGTTGTTGACAGGCCTGCTGACAGTGCTTGCTGCCTGTCAAAATCTGAGCCCCGTTTTTTCTCTGTTGAGTGCGATCGATCGGCCTATCGATTGCCTATTGTGTGCAGTCGACAAGCCAGTTGACCGCAATACAGTTTTCTTGGATATGCTTCTTTTCCAGCTTACAATTTGATTAGATCTTATTTGACCATCATCTCTTCTTGAAAAAAAAGGCAATTTCACAACAATCTCCTTCTTGACTTGCATTTCAAGCATTTAACAAAATACAACAGAAATTTTATCTTGATTTTTTCCTTGATTGTAACCGTACCATGAAGCTTTTATTCTTCCCTCTCCCTGGGGCCTTTGGCTGATTCATCGCTATGCCTTGGGCCATCTCGAGTTTTTCCCGAATGCGCCCTTTTTCTTTCCTACAACAGTTTGACCTGGTTCATGTCCTGTTACAGCCTTCATTGAAGCCTCACCTCGGATGATATCCCTTCCAAGCTTGTCATTGAAACTCCATTTAAAACTGAGTTTCCTTTTTTCAGTTTGTATATCCGTCCACATTTCTCTCTTTTCAGGATTACCCTGTCTCTTTGGCTAACCGTGATGACTCCGTTTTGCACTTAGATCTGGCATCCCTCTAAGTCGAGCACCTTGATGGATATTAGAGTGTATCGTACCTCTGGGACAACTAGATTGCCTATAAAGCATGCATCGTTTCATCTCTACCTATAAAACTGACTGTCCCAGTGCCGATGACCTTGCAAGCCGAACCATTCGCCATTTTGATAGTCCCTTCTTCCTTTGCAACCAAGGAGTTGAATATCTCCTTCTAGGAACATGCATGAACTGCACTATCAGAATTTAATATCCAGCTTTAATTTGTAAAAGTGTTATCTATGAAAACCGTTAACACATAGGTATCTGATACACCCTCTGTTACATTTGCCTTTGCAGCTTGCCCTTTCTTCTTCAACTACTCTTGTCGATACTTGTAGTTCTTCGAATTCCTTCTTTGTGATAAAAGAGACAAGCCTTCGATGAACCCAGGCTTTTCTTTTCTCCTTTCTTTTTCATGACCAACAAACTTAAACCTTCCTGTTCAATTTGATTTGGCCTTTTCCTGATCTTATTTGATAATAAAGTTGTTGTGGCTTCATCCAAGATGAGAGTTTCTTTTTCATAAAGCATGATGATTATGATGTGATCGTATTACTCCTAAATAAAACTGAGAAGTATTAACGCCTTATCTTTCTCATTGATCTTCACATCAATAACCAATAACTCACTAATGATCTTGTTGAAGAAGTTTAAATGCTCCCAAATCACTGTCACTTTCTTCATGCATAGCCGATATAGTTATTTCTTCAAGTACAACTTATTGGAGGGGCGCTTTTTTATATACAATGTTTCTAACCTTGATTAAAAATTCGTAGCCGTTTTTCATCTATTACGTTGTATATGACCTCGTCTGCGAGATATAATTGGATCGTGCTTTCCGCTTAGATCTTACTCCTTATAATCCTAATCTGACATACCAGCATGTTTTTACTGGCTTTCCCTTTAGGGTTTTGTGAAAATCACGTTGCACCAATAACGCCTCACCCTCTTTTACCATAAACCGAGTTTCTCGACCTTAAACGTGCTCGCAAAAATTTTAATATTCGAAATATCACCTTATCGTCAATCTTAATATGTGATACAAATTGTTGAGACCACACCAACGATCAGGCTATGACACCAGCTGTGTGTGCCGGGGATCGTGATACGCTGTGGAACCATGATAAAATGTAATACTTGTAAAAGAAAGCTAGTAAAACAAAGTAGCAATACCAAGACAAAAAAATAAAACGAGAATTTAATGTGATTCTCCCAAACTTGGTGTAGGTCATCTAAAAATCAATATAGACAAAAGCCTTAAACGCATGTCTCAAGTTGATGCAAGGGTCGCGTTTCAAACCTAAGTGCAATTAGGCACTACATCAACATGTATATCACACTCAAACAAGTACGACGCGAGCGTCATGTTCTATGTCAAACATGATGATCGTGATTCAGACGCGAGCCTGATAGCATTCTGTCTCAATTTCAACGCAAGCCTGCGAGCTCCGTGCTTTGACTCAAGCGCGAATATACAAGCTCCCTCTTTTTGACTCAAATGCTAGCCTGCGAGCTCTGTGTTTCAACTTCAATACGAACATGCAAGCTCTGCGTTCCAACGTGGGCACGAGCCTATGAAATCTGTGTCTCAATAAAAAAATGAAGTCCACGTCCAGTGCGAAGCTTGCAATTCTGTTGTAACTGAAAACCATTTCTTGGTCAATTTATCACCCACATAATGTGCATTGTGGAGGGATTATAGGGACAATTATGCCCCTGAGAGCTCTTATAAATAGCTATGAAAGCCATGAAGAAAAGGGGGAGATCTTAGCTCACCAAATTTCTCGAATATATCTCCACAGTTAAGTGATTTCCCGACAGATTTAGGATTTGCAAACCACAAAGATCCGTCAACTCCAGAGGGATCTGAGCTGGACAGACTGTTGTTTGAGAAATCCATAAGATTCAGGACTGTGAGCAATTTTCCACACTCGAAGTATCATCCCTTTCTCTGCAGTCACCAAAGTGTTCCTCACCATACCAAGCAATGAAAAGGCATTGTAATTTTCTGCAAAGAACCAGGGATCAGGTTCCACTGCCATGGCACTGAAGTTCACAAATACCGAGGTATATCTCCAGACAAATTATTATATGAGAGGTCTAAGACATGTAGAAACTGAAGGTTAGATAATTCTGATGGTACATTGCCAACAAACTCATTCCACGCAAGCTAAGAATTCCAAGCCTCCATAAACTTGTACCCAGCCAAGATGGTATGAGCCCTGTCAACTTATTGTGACTGAGATCAAGATATCAAGAGTGTAAAATATTCAATCTCCAAAATATCTCGGGGCAGTCTAGAAAAACCATTTTTGCTCAAGTCCAACAATAAGAGGGTGCCCAAAAGGAAATGGACCTCGGAAGATGACAAGTGAGGTCATTGTGAGCGAGTTTCAGGTACTCTAGGTTTGAAGACTGATCCCGGCAATCTGGGATATCCCCTGACAATTGATTCTTTGAGAGATCTAGGCCCCTCAGATTCTTTATAACTTATATAAAGAAAACAGAATAGTACCAATTAAATTGTTTCTTGAAACAAGACCAAACTCAAAGAGTTTGAGCATTACCTTTTACGCTCACTCAAATAGAGCTTAATGAAAACTTGATAAATTGATCCTTTGTCACGAAGTCCTTCTTTAGCATTCGCTCCTCTAATTTGGATTTGCTTTTCATGATGCTTGGAGCTTGCTGGTCCAGCTAACCTCCTTCCTTGATTTGACATTGTAGCTTGTTTCCAACACTTAAACCATGGAATATTAGTAGCAGTATGGTTTGTTAGTAATCAAAACTAATTGACTGATGCCCACTTAAATCAAAACTAAACGCTAAAATTACATCATGCCAATTTGGTGCACGGATTAACAAAACATATATTGTAAACAAGCCTTAAGAAGGATGGGGAACTTGATCAATATGCATACCATAGACCAGATAACAGGTGATGCAAATACACCCGTGCACTACACACCACACTATTGATAACATACAAACCTTGTATGCAGCCTTGCTCAGAAACCACGATAAAAAGAGATACAGAATTAGTCAAGGGTTTTTAACACACTTTCATACACATTTTATTTGTATATAGACAATAAACTCACAGAACTCTTACCAGGTTTGTTCCTTTTTAACTTATTTATTGCAAAAGCCACATATACTACTATGCCACATGATATCTATGAATTGAAAATACGCATATCACCACTTCTTTTTGAACATCCAACACTTCTGCCTTCATACTCTTGATTCTTGACCTCCTTCACTACCATTTGGAGCCTTTGTTCGGTTGTCAACTCCGCATATTAAACTCAAAGGAAATCCACAGAGACCATCATTTCCTGCAATAATGGAAGGGTCCGTGAAAGTTTGCAGCTGACCTCCAGTAAGGCATTCTTCCAAACAAGGACTAGTTCAACTGACTTAGGAAATTTAACCGAACCAAGCTTGAAGGAATTGAGCCCACAAGCTCATTTCTGGAGAGGGACTCGAGCAATTTTAGCTCACCAAACTTCTCGAATATATCTCCACAGTTATGTGATTTCCCGACAGATTTAGGATTTGCAAACCAGAAAGATCTGTTAACTCCAGAGGGATCTGAGCTGGACAGACTGTTGATTGAGAAATCCATAAGATTTAGGACTGCGAGCAATTTTCCACACTCGAAGTGTCTTCCGTTTCTTTGCAGTCACCAAAGTGTTCCTCACCATACCAAGCAATGAAAAGGCATTGTAATTTTCTGCAAAGAACCAGGGATCAGGTTCCACTGCCATGGCACTGAAGTTCACAAATACCGAGGAATATCTCCAGACAAATTATTATATGAGAGGTCTAAGACATGTAGAAACTGAAGGTTAGATAATTCTGATGGTATATTGCCAACAAACTCATTCCACGCAAGAAAAGAATTCCAAGCCTCGGTAAACTTGTACCTAGCCAAGATGGTATGAGCCCTGTCAACTTATTGTGACTGAGATCAAGATATCAAAGAGTGTAAAATATTCAATCTCCAAAATATCTCGGGGCAGTCTAGAAAGACCATTTTTGCTCAAGTCCAACAATAAGAGGGCGCCCAAAAAGGAAATGGACCTCGGAAGATGACAAGTGAGGTCATTGTGAGCAAGGTTCAGGTACTCAAGGTCTGAAGACTGATCCCGGCAATCTGGGATATCCCCTGACAATTGATTATTTGAGAGATCTAGGCCCCTCAGATTCTTTAACTTGTATAAAGAAAACAGAATAGTACCAATTAAATTGTTTCTTGAAATTGAGTCAAATTAGTCATCTTCTTGAGGAAGCTGGAAGGAAGAGGTCCTGAAACCAAATTATCCGAAAGAAACAGTGCGTCAACATTTGACGGGAAGTCCAGTACTTGGCCTTCGAAGAAATTGGAACTCAAATACGGGCACACTATCTGGGAATTTTACTGATCTTGGAATTTTACATCTGATGTCATTATTGGGGATATATGTATCAGGTTTATATGAGAAGAAATATTCCAAAACCAGTCCGGCATGAAATCTGTTATTCCTGCGGAGGTCATGTCTAGCTGATAAAGACTCACTTGATTATTTAACAATGAAGGGAATTAGGGCCCCAAGCGGCAATAATCCAAGCGGGCAATTTCAAGTTGGAAAGTTGGAATCCAATCTGCGTTTAGATTTAAATGCAAATAACATTTCGTGAGGATAAAACTTTGCAATCTCTCTGTGGTGGAAAAATGCACTTCTGATGAGAGACAGTGACAAGAGAGTTGTAGCTGAGATTTAAGTAACAAGTTCTGTGAGCTGCCCAAGACCTTCGGGAATGGTCCCATATAATGTATTTTCTTAAAGAGCTAATTCTTCTAAAGAGGAGAGTCTCCGATGCGGGGATGTCACTGTAGAGAAAATTTGAGGAAAGATCAAGAAACCCAGTATATGGCCAGGTAGATTCTGTTGCTCGTCAGATATAATTCCTCGAGGCTGTTATTTATGCATCCAAATAGAACTTCTTCATGTGAAGTTATCTGTTGGCACTGCATATGAAAAATCCAATACTTGCAACTTGCAGAGATTGTCCAATGTTCTTGGTAGACCCACTAAACTAGTACCAGAAAGGTAAAGGTACTCAAGTGAAGTCATATTCCAGATAGAAACTGAAACATTTCCCCCAAGTTTGCTCATGGTGAGATCAAGATATTTGAGGTTTCCTATTTATATCGTACAAAAACTGAGGTATGGAAGTATAATTGAAATTGTTAGAGGACAGATCAAGATAGGGGGGAGAGGTAGATCAAGATAGGGGAGAGAGGTAAAGTTTGTAGTGGGAAGAGATTGTGCATTGATTCCAAGAGGCATGCGGTTAGATTCACACGACATGTCAAGGTAAAGAGGAAATATTGGAAAGCCATGCAGCGAAGGGTTCAAGGAATCGGCCGACTCGGACGCCCGAGTCAATGGGCGGGTGCCGAGTCGACCCGGGTCGGGTCCGACTCGAAGTCGACTCGGCCGAGTCATACGCGACTCGGCCGAGTTGTCTCAGTCGGACCCGACCCGGGTCGACTCGGCACCCGTGAATCTCCTAACTTAAGGGGGGGGGGGGGAGAGATCAGATCTGATCTCTCTCTCTCTCTCACGCTGCCTCCTCCCCTCTCGCGTTTTTGCATCAACAAAGGAAAAAAAACCCACCCACCCCCCCCCCCCCCCCCGCGTCTCCGTCTTTCTCTCCCCCTCGCAGGTATCTCTCCCTCTCCGTCGATCTCTCCCACTCCGTCGATCTCTCCCCCTCTCTCTCTGTCCCTCTCTGTCTCCGTCTCTCTCTCCCTCTCTTTGTCTCTCTCTACCTCTCTGTCTCCGTCTCTCCCCCTCAGTTTCCCTCTTCCCTCAGTCCCTCTCTCCCTCAGTTTAATTTATTTGAGTTTAATGTAATTTAAATTAGTTTAGTTTAGTTAAACTTAATTTAGGTTAATTTAATTTAATAAAATTTTGTAATTATAATTAAGTTAGGTAATTTAATAATTTTATTGAAGTTAGGTAATTAAGTTAGTTTAGTTTAATCTAGTATAAACTAGTTTAGTTTAATTTAGTTTAGTTTAATTTAATTGAGTTTAATTTAATTTTCTTTTAATTTAGTTAATTTTAGTTTTAATTTAATTTAAAATATAATTTTTAAATTTTATTGTGGCTCCAAAGCAATGCGATATTGGATGGGAACATGGTACCCCTGTTGGTGGAAGTAGAAAACTTGTGAAGTGTAATTATTGTGGGAAACAAGTCCATGGTGGTGTAAGGATGCTTGCGAGTATCAAAAGAGGTATCTCAAATAATAAGACATCTTTCTGAAGGTAGCAAAGAAAGAGCGGCCACAAAATCCAAGAAAGAGGGACTTATGAGATCTTTAAGTGAGGAAGATTTTTATGATGTGACCGATGAAGATTCTGATAATGAAATTGAAGAAGTTGATGATTTAGAAGGAGTTGAAAGAAGACAAATAAAACAAGTTATGAAAAAGTCGTGAAATGGCTTGGAGATCGGCATAAGGAGTTGATATTGGTGGCAGTAGTTCGCAGCCTTCGGGATCAGAGATTAACCGTGGATTGCGTCGGAGTATGACTATGAGAGAAGCTGAAAATCCAGCTCGTGGTATTGATCCTTACATGTTCCCAACAAAACAGAAATCAATTAAAAGCATGTTCTCAACTGAGAATATTAAAAAGGTTAGAAAATCCATGGCGAAATTCTTTCACTACAATGCAATACCATTTAATGCAGCTGATAGTGGTCCTTACTACCAAGCCATGATTAATACTATTGCGGAGGCAGGCCCAGGTGTAAAAGGCCATACAGGGTACCAGATTGACAATCTATATTTAGAGGAGAAAATGAAAGAAATTGAAGTATATATTGCTTCAATAAAAACAAAATGGCCGCAGTTGGTTGCGCGATCATGTGTGATGGCTTGAGTTCTCGGAATAGAAAGCCTATTGTTAATTTCATGATTTATTGTGATAGAAGCATAATCTAGCAGGTATACTTCTGTTGATACTACTAATATCTCGAAGATTGTTGATTATATATTCTCGCTAATGGATAAAGTTGTTGATGAAATTGGTAAAGAAAATATCGTGCAGGTTGTAACAGATAATGAGGCAAGTTTCAAAGCAGCTGGTCACATGTTGATGGAGAAGAGAACATTTGTTTTGGTCTCCCTGTGCAGCACATTGTATTGATTTGATGCTTGAAGATATTGGCTCTGTGAAATCAGTCAAGGAGACATTAAATGATGCTAAGATGATCACATCATTCATTTACAATAGCCTCAAAGTGGTGAATTTAATGAAGCTATTTACCAGAGATAGAGATTTGTTGAGACCAGGTATAACACGGTTTGCCACCGAGTTTATTTCTATTGAAAACCTTATTCGCTATGAGTAAGATTTAAAAAGAATGTGTACGACTACCGAATGGCGTGAACTCAACAAGTAAAGGAGTAGAAGAAGTGTGCGAGATAAGGTTTCTAATCTCATTCTGACTGACCGGTTTTAGAAGAAGGCAAGAGAGGTCCAAAACATTATGAATCCTCTTGTTAGAGTCTTGAAGATAGTGGAACAGGACAAGAAACCTACATTATCTATTATATATGAAGTTATGGATAGAGCAAAATTGGCTATAAAGGCATCAAATAAGAACTGGAAGAAATACTGAGATATCATTGAAAAAAGATGGGAGGGACAATTGCATAGACACTTGCATGCTTCTGGTAATTCATATGCCTAGAAATCATATTTGTTGACTAGAAATTGAAACTGTCATATCATAACTATCATGTGCTTACATTATTGCAGCATATTTTTTAAATCCAGCACTCCAATATTCAAAAAACTTTTCTACACATCCAGAAGTGAGAAATGGATTAAAGGATGTCATTAAAAGATTGGAGCCGGATTTGAATAAAAAAGCAAGAGGTATTAATGAGGTAATAATAATTTATTTATTTCATCGATATAATGTTATGCAAATATTAGCACTTGTGATGTGTATTCTCACAGATAAAATTATTTGTGGATGGAGTTGGAGAATTTGGAAGCTCACTGACTAGAAGAGCAGTGCAAAAAACTCTTCCAGCTGATAGGTGGGAGAGATTGTTGCACTGCTCTTCTAGTCAGTGAGCTTCCAAATTCTCCAACTCCATCCACAAATAATTTTATCTGTGAGAATACACATCACAAGTGCTAATATTTGCATAACATTATATCGATGAAATAATAAATTATTATTACCTCATTAATAGCTCTTGCTTGTTTATTCAAATCCGGCTCCAATCTTTTAATGACATCCTTTAATCCATTTCTCACTTCTGGATGTGTAGAAAAGTTTTTTGAATATTGGAGTGCTGGATTTAAAAAATATGCTGCAATAATGTAAGCACATGATTGTTATGATATGACAGTTTCAATTTCTAGTCAACAAATATGATTTCTAGGCAAATGAATTACCAGAAGCATGCAAGTGTCTATGCAATTGTCCCTCCCATCTTTTATCAATGATATCTCAGTATTTCTTCCAGTTCTTATTTGATGCCTTTATAGCCAATTTTGCTCTATCCATAGCTTCATATATAATAGATAATGTAGGTTTCTTGTCCTGGTCCACTATCTTCAAGACTCTAACAAGAGGATCCATAATGTTTTGGACCTCTCTTGCCTTCTTCCAAACCGGTCAGTCAGAATGAGATTAGAAACCTTATCTCGCACACTTCTTCTACTCCTTTACTTGTTGAATTCACGCCATTCGGTAGTCGTACACATTCTTTTTAAATCTTGCTTAGCGAATAAGGTTTTCAATAGAAATAAACTCGGTGGCAAACCGTGTTATACCTGGTCTCAACAAATCTCTATCTCTGGTAAATAGCTTCATTAAATTCACCACTTTGAGGCTATTGTAAATGAATGATGTGATCATCTTAGCATCATTTAATGTCTCCTTGACTGATTTCACAGAGCCAATATCTTCAAGCATCAAATCAATGCAATGTGCTGCACAGGGAGATCAAAACAAATGTTCTCTTCTCCATCAACATGTGACCAGCTGCTTTGAAACTTGCCTCATTATCTGTTACAGCTTGCACGATATTTTCTTCACCAACTTCATCAACTTTATCCATTAGCGAGAATATATAATCAGCAGTCTTCGAGATATTAGTAGTATCAACAGAAGTATACCTGGTAGATCATGCTTCTATCACAATAAATCATGAAATTAACAATAGGCTTTCTATTCCGAGAACTCCAGCCATCACACATAATCGTGCAACCAACTACGGCCATTTTGTTTTTATTGAAGCAATATATACTTCAATTTCTTTTATTTCCTCCTCTAAATATAGATTGCCAATCAATCTGGTACCCTGTAGGGCCTTTTACACCTGGGCCTGCCTCCGTAATAGTATTAATCATGACTTGGTAGTAAGGATCACTATCAGCTGCATTAAATGATATTGTATTGTAGTGAAAGAATTTCGCCATGGATTTTCCAACCTTTTTAATATTCTCAGTTGAGAACATGCTTTTGATTGATTTCTGTTTTGTTGGGAACATGTAAGGATCAATACCACGAGCTAGAATTTCAGCTTCTCTCATAGTCATACTCCGAGGCAATCCACGGTTAATCCCTGATCCTGAAGGCTGCGAACTACTGCCACCAATATCAACTCCTTCTGCCAATCTCCAAGCCATTTCACGACTTTCTTTCATAGCTTGTTTTAGTTGTCTTCTTTCAACTCCTTCTAAACCACCAACTTCTTCAATTTCATTATCAGAATCTTCATCGGTCACATCATAAAAATCTTCCTCACTTAAAGATCTCATAAGTCGCTCTTTTTTGGATTTTATGGCAGCTCTTTTTTTGCTACCTTCAGAAAGATGTCTCATTATTTGAGATACCTCTTTTGAAACTCGCAAGCATCCTTCCACCTGACCGAATACATGTGCTATATGTTGCTTCAATCTAGTGATACCACTATGGACTTGTTTCCCACAATAATTACACTTCACAAGTTTTCTACTTCCACAAACAGGGGTACCATGTTCCCATCCAATATCACGTTGCTTTGGAGCCATGCTGAAATTTAAAAAATTATCTGTTAAATTAAATTAAAACTAAAATTAACTAAATTAAAATAACATTAAATTAAACTCAATTAAATTAAACTAAACTAGTTTATACTAGATAAGCTACACTAACTTAATTACCTAACTTCAATAAAATTATTAAATTACCTGACTTAATTATAATACGAAATTTTATTAAATTAAATTAACTTAAATTAAGTTTAACTAAACTAAACTAATTTAAATTACATTAAACTCAAATAAATTAAACTGAAGGAGAAAGAGGGACTGAGGGGAGAGAGAAACAGAGGAAGAGAGGGACTGAGGGGAGAGAGAAACTGAGGGAGAGAGAGGAACAGAGAGGGAGAGAGCCGGAGACAGAGAAGAAGAGAGGGAGACAGAGGGAGAGAGAGACGAGGACAGAGAGGGACAGGAGAGAGGCACAGCGAGAGGGAGAGGGAGAGAGACTGAGAGGGAGAGGGAGAGAGAGTCTGACAGAGAGAGGGACAGAGAGAGGGAAAGGGAGAGAGATCGACGGAGTGGGGGGAGAGAGAGACGGAGAGAAAGATCGACGGAGAGAGGGAGAGGTACCTGCGAGGGCGAGAGATCGACGGCAACGGCAACGGGGTGGGTTTTTTTTCCTTTGCTAGTGCAGAACGCGAAAGGGGAGGGGGCAGCGTGAGAGAGATCAGATCTGATCTCTCTCTCCCCCTTTAAGTTAGGGATTCACGGGTGCCGAGTCGACCCGGGTCGTGTCCGACTCGGAGTCGACTCGGTCAACTCGGCACCCGCCCATCGACTCGGGAGTCCGAGTCATATCGTAAGTGGCCGAGTCGGATACGACTCAGCCAAGTCGTATCCGACTCGGCCGATTCCTTGAACCGTGACAGTGGTCCCCAACCAGGAATAAAGTCTGTTAGTAAGATGGTGAACTCTTTTGAACCCAAGAAGGGGATGCAGTTCAATATTTGAGCAGCGTCTGTTGCGTATTCCATTGCATAATTGTCCCCCATGCAATAGTTGTTGCATGCATTTAGCATCCATGATCTATACGTGAAGATAAATGTAATCAATTGAAGCAATTGAATCATATAATAGACAACAGACAACAAATAGCTAAGCAATCAAGTTTTCCATATTATGATGGAAAGGAATAAAAAAAAGAGAACACTCTTTGCGATTAATGATGAGAAGATATTCATATTTGCAAGCTCATTAATAATCATAGTTCTTGCTAGATGATGGAAGGTTAAGAATATCATAATGCTGCAAATGCTGAAATAATAACGCTCAAAGAAAGATTATTTTTTAATTGTTGCTTTATTAGCAATTAAACCACAGACATGGTCAAGGTTTTGTGGTCAAGTTCTAACAGATATGAAATAAATATGTTGATTGTTAGGATTTGTGACTGGAATACGTCGTGAAGGTAGAAGAAACTTCAGAGATCAAAGAACGGACGTGCACAGTACCAGTCAACTAATCACATGGATTAGTTGACTAATATAGTAGACTAGATTGGCCAACAGAAAGTTGGGGTTCTGAATCTTGTTAGAGTAGTTGACTAGTATTTGGGCTTACTCGACTAATACATGGTATTAGTCTATTAATACCCTGGTCTAGTCGACTAATATCGGGTGTGGCAGTTTCCTTTTCTAGATATGTTTCCAGATTCAAGTTGGATTCGGATTTCTTTTATTCTGAGGCGGTGATTGTTCGTATTGATAAAGTTTGTTTAGGACTAGGAGAGTTCCATGGTCTATAAATAACCCCTTGGGGTGGCCTTTAAGGTAATCCAATGAATTTGTAATTCCTAAGAGTGTAATTCATCTAGGTGAGAGATTCGTGAGAGAAGCTTAGCCACAAGGGTTCGCTGTTCTTGATAACCATCAAGGGCTTGTAATCTTCTCAGTGTGAGGTGTAAGTAATTCTTATTGTACTCGCCAAAGTTTTGACAAAGTATTTCCCCTTCTCCTGTGGACGTACACACGATCCGTTTGATCGGTGGAACCACATTATATTATGTGTTGGCTCTCTATCTACTTTGGAATATCTTCTTGTTCTCTTCTTCACGTTGCCTTAGTAGATCATGTGATTCGTTTCCGCTACGCCGACCCAGTCGATCCGATCGTGGGGGCGACTCCCTGAAATCACAACAATTGGAATCAGAGAAAGATCAACTTGAAGATATCTACGATCAAGTTCGATATTCAGAAGTTCAATGGTGTCGTCAATTTCAACAGGTGACAGATTAGGATGAACACCATCCTTACCCAGAGCGGGTTGAAGAAAGCACTTTCAGGAAGGAGAAAAAGCCTCAAGACATGAAAGAAGAAACTTTGCAGGAGTCGAATGAGAAAGCCTTGATAGTTATTTAACTTTGCTTAGCGAACGAAGTGTTGGATGAGTTTTCTATGGAGAAAACAACATTCTCGTTATGAGGAGCGACTTCAAAATCACAACTGAAGAAGTCGTTGGCGAATCGGTTAATTCTAAAGCAGCGTCTCTTTTTTCTCCTCATGAATGAAGGTACACCTATCAAGTCTCATATTGCACAATTTTTCTCTATTATCAATAATTTAAATGAGGTAGAGGTTAAGATAGACGATGAGGATCAAACACTTTAATTACTGTGTTTTTACCTTCTTCATATAAGAGCTTTAGGGAAGCTATCATTTATGGAGGCAAGTCAACAATCAAGGTCAACGAGGTCAAGGAGTATCTGTTTAACAAGGACAAAATTGACACCCAGTTGACAGGTGAGTCTCATCATGATGATTCCGATCAACTTCATTATTCAAGGGAGAAGAGTAATAATGAAAGTTCCATGTGTAACTCAAAATATAGGAGTTTGACGTGCAACTATTGTCACAAGAAGGGGACATTAGAGCTGATTGTTAGCTTTGAAAGAAGAAACACCAGATGCTAATGTCACTGGACTGATTGGAGAAGATGAGCAGTGTGACGTTCTATCTGTTACAGACAGATCAGTTGGGAACAAAGATAGATGAATTATTAACTCTGGATGTTCATAGCACATCAGTCCCAATATGAAGATATTCTCCTCGTACACTTCGGTTCAAGAAGGAGAAGTCTTCATGGGAATTCTGCTATAAGCAAAGTGATTGGCGAAGGAACAATTTAGTTTCGGTCTCATGATGGATGCATCACTACTTTTCAAGGCATTCATCATATTTCCAAATCAAGGTACAATCTCATCTCTCTTAGACTCCTACATAGAGAAGGGTTCAGTTTCAGTTCTGAAGGTGATCTCAATGAAGTCTCCAAAGAGGTTCATGTAAGATTTCAGGCCAAACGTGTAGGCAATGTGTATATATTGGAAACTCAGAAGTCACAGTTGGTGGATTGCAGTTATCCTTGGCTTCGAAAGCAACAATTGTAGAACAATTAAAGACTACGATGGTTTCAAGCTCGGATGTTCAGTTGTACCCCGAAGAGAGAATGGGACTAGGTGCACAGCAAGGTAGTCCAAATCGTTACTCTTATGATGGAGCAAATTCTCATAAATTCTGTGTGGATCAGGGAGATCATTGAGTGATAAAATTCAGGTTGGGCCTGAACTTATTCGACCTAATCAAGTTATGAACCCCATGAGGGAGTTATGAAGAAGAGGGAGTGAGATGAAGATGAATTTAAGTTTGTTCAATTATGCGTGAATGCGAGCATATGGAGCACGGTGGCTATTCTCGAACTTGAACGTATTCGAGTCAAGGGGAGATTGTTAGGATTTGTGACTGGAATACATCATGAAGGCAAAGAACGGACGTGCACAAGGAGCTGTGCTCAGTACCAATCGACTAATCACATGGATTGGTCGACTAATACTTTATATAGTCGACTAGGTTGGCCAACAGAGAGTTGGGGTTCCGAATCTTGTCAAAGTAGTCGACTAGTATTTGGGCCTAGTCGACTAATACCCTGGCCTAGTCAACTAATGTCGGGTCTGACAGTTTCTTTGTCTGGATCTGTTCAAAATTCGAGTTGGATTTGGGTTTTCTTTATTTTGAGACGGTGATTGTTCGTATTGATGAAGTTTGTTTAAAACTGAGAGAGTTCTATGGTCTATAAATAACCCATTGGGGGTGGCGTTCAAGATAATCCTATAAATTTGTAATTTTTAAGAGTGTAATTCATCTAGGTGAGAGAATCCGTGAAAGAAGCTTAGCCACAAGAGTTCGTTGTTCTTGGCGACCATCAAGGGCTTGTAATTTTCTTAGCGTAAAGTGTAAGTAATTCTTATTGTACTCCCCCAAAGTTTTAATAAAGTTTCTCTACTCCCGTGGATGTACTCACGACCTGTTTGATCGGTAAAACCACGTTATATTGTGTGTTGCCTTTCTATCTACTTTGGAATATCTTATTGGCGACCAGTAAATGGCGGAGAGGCGACAAAGGTGGACGTGGGCGGGCGCTGCGGTGGGGAAAATGGGTGCTGGGGTTAGGTTTTTGGGTTGGGAGAGAGGAAGGAGGAAGATGAACCGAAAGATTTGGGACTTTTTAAAGGATTTTTGTGGGGATTTTGCTACAGTTTTTTTGACAGGTCTAGGGTTTTTTTATATGATATTTTTGAAGAACAAATCTAGGGTTTGGAAAGACTAGGATTAGGGTTTGGAAAAAGAAAGAGCTAAGGTTTTAAATTTTTTTAAATGAATCTAAGAAAAATTGAAGGGGATTGGAACCAAAGCTTTGATACCAAAATTGATGCAACACAGGTGGATCGCAATCACCTTCAATCAATAAAAAAAGAAACTTGGGTTTTGAGAAACGAAATAGAAAGAGAAAATTTGAAATTGACAAAGCGATAAGAACTGGATAAATTTTGGGCTTCACACTCCTTACACCACTTGCACCACGGGTTTCACACCATGGTTCAAAGTCTCGGTCTCGGCCGCCGACTCGGCCGGCACCGAGACGGATCGGTCTCGGCGACTCGGATCGGACTCGGACGATACGCGCAAAACGCCACATAGAACGCCAAAAAAATTATGAAAAATTCATGACAAATCATAAAAAATGTAGATATCAAAATTCATGTATCAAAATTAAACTGAGGGAGAGAGAGGAACAGAGAGAAGGGGAGAGACGGAGACAGAGGAGAGAGAGGGAGACACAGAGGAGAGAGAGACGGAGAGAGAGGGACAGAGAGAGAGACATAGAGAGAGGAGAGGGGGAGAGAGACTGAGAGGGAGAGGGGGGAGAGAGAGAGTCCGACAGAGAGAGAGAGAGACGGAGACAGAGAGGGAGAGAGAGGGACAGAAAGAGGGAGAGACTGAGAGGGAGAGGGAGAGAGTCCGACAGAGAGAGAGATATAGAGGGAGAGGGAGACGGAGACAGAGGGAGAGAAAGGGAGAAGGAGAGGGAGAGAGAGACAGAGACAAAGAGGGAGAGAGGGAGACACAGGAGGAGAGAGAGGGAGAGAGGGAGAATTACCTGCGACAGCGACGCGACGGCGACGACGGCGACGCGGGGGGACACGAGAGGGAAGGGGCAGCGTGAGAGAGAGAGATCAGATCTGATCTCTCTCCCTCAGCCCCTTTAAACGCTGGATCACGGGTGCCGAGTCGACCCGGATCGGGTTTGACTCGGACTCGACTCGGTCAACTCGGCCGAGTCGTGCACGACTCGGCCGAGTTGACCGAGTCGAGTCCGAATCGAACCCGATCCGGATCGACTCGGCACCCGTCGGTCGACTCGGGCTTCCTAGTCAATTCGGCAGTGGCCGAGGCCGAGTCGTATCCGACTCGGCTGATTCTTCGATCTCTGTTTCATACTCCAATCTCAAGAATTCAAAACTCAAGAAATTTAACTGAAAATTTTTCATTCATCCATTGACTACCAATAAGAGAAGTTTTGAGGCCTATTTATATGTTTACAAAGGTCTAGTTCTAGAATATAACCGATGTGGTACTAAAACAAAGAAAATAAAACACTTAAAATAAAATAAAGCAAATTAAACTTGACTAAAGGATCGACGCAATAGTTGATGTCCTCGTCATATGCATTACTTGACTTGAAGTATGACTACAAGATTGTTTAGCCCATAACTCATAACTCCAATTATGCTGATTTTTTGAAAGGACATTCCACATAGCATTTAAAAATAATAATGATAGAAGTAGTGAGACTTTTAAAAAAAATAGAAAAAGATAAAAACAAACAACTAAAAGGACGAGTTCTCTTTTTATTTGAATTTTGTCTTTTGTGCAGGGCAGGCATATTGTAAAAGAATAATTGTGTGCCTTGTCAAGATGAGTAGGTAATCTCTACTCCAAGGGGAATGTTACCAGGTACATTGGGGAGCAGAGTTCTCTCACAATCTAAAATAGTCAATGAAGTGGTATCTTTTTTTAATTTTTTTTAATATCTTACTACCAATATACTGAAATACAAAGCTCTCTCTAACTGACATGTAGTGATAATGTTTAGGCAATAGGAGTAAGAGAAAGTCAGACCCTTGAAATGGCGGTTGGTCACCAGATGAAAAAAAAGAGCAGCAGTATAAATCAACCAAATCACCAGTTTCATCCAAAATTATAACTGATGGAAAATAGACCGGGTTATGGTGTTTCAGACTACTTCCCTAACAAGATAAGGCACCAAGTTTTTTCTTTGGCCATGCAATTGTGAGTTGACCTGACATGGAAAAAAATGCAATATATGAGTTGTCAGTATTCAATATTTATCAGTAATTGGTTTAATCTCTTTCTTATAACTGACGATATTCAAGCAGACTATTTTAAACTAAATTTCAGTTATAACTTGAAAAAGGGAAAAAAAACTGAGTTCAGAAGGTACAGATTCAGCCGATTAGAAAACCCAGCCCAAGCAATGGTCTAAAAGCATATCAGTTGCCCGTTTAAGAATCTTTGATCTTTGTCTTGTGCATACCAAAAGGAGTGATTAGTGAGCATCTGTCTTGAGAAATTACCTTAACTAAGACCCTTAGGATGTAAGGAGGCAAAACATGTCACTTGAAACCAAAGAGAACCAAAATCTGAAACAAGAATATAGTTAGATAACGGGTTTTTAAATACAAAACTAATATGACAAAGCTGTTAAAGGAGTTTCAGTAAGATACTGTCTGATAAAAAAACAGTGACTTAACAACATAACAATATAATTCAGGCTAACATTGTTTAGTTTCTTATTTTCTTACGAAGGGGCAAGACCGCATTGATCCAGAATGAGTTTCTTCGAGAGTCTCATTCATTCACCTCTGGCTAATAGTCAATTATTATTTATTTTTTATTGTACTTTGCTTCTCCACCTTGCAATCTAAAAAATAGAAATAGGAGTTAAACTATATTAGCAATTTCACTGAAACCTCTTTTCCCCTAAAATTACAGCAGAATTCTTCAACTTTCAGATAATATCCTGATTGATCTAATGAAATTTGTTAGAATTAGTTAAATCATTAAATTCTTCTAAAACGGTCCTTACACAAGAGGCGCCTATTTCTCTAAAAGAGAGACTTCTTGATGATGATGAAGATGACGATGATAACACTTTGTTGTTTCTTAAAATCTAATGCCAAACATTTATGCTTGCACACAATCACTGAGAATATCAGTCTCTCTGATACATATGTTCAGCATATCAGCTACAAGGACAAAAATGATAAGATGATGAAAGTTTACTTACAGAATCATTATCAAATAAATAGGCTGAAAATATTCTACTAATATTTATTACCAAAATCTAATAAAATAAGTTTATCAATTAACTATAGAGAGGATGAACTGTTGAAGAACACAACGGATTTGCATGAAAGTTAAACCAATTAAAGAAATAAAAAGTTATTAACTTTTTCCCCCTTCCTGAGAGTCAAGAAGGCAAGAATCGCAAGGGGAAGAAGATTAAGACAACCCAATGTGAAAAGAAACGAAATGAACAGAACATAACATAAAAGAGAAATTAAAGAAATGGAATTGTCGATCTCTACTGATCTAAACCATGATTATTACCTTGATTAACAATTGAGTCGGTGGAATCATCAAGCACTTGGATAATGATCCGATCGGATGGCCATGAGAGGTCACATACATCTGTTAATTAACATCGACCCCACAAAAAAGGAACAATCAACATCTCCACGTATCTCTATCCATCGCAAACAAGGAAGAAAACAAAAAGAAATCAAAGGAAGTAAAGTAAGAAGAGAAGAGAAGAGAAGAGAAGAGAAAAAGGTCCTCTTTTTCGTTGTACCTAGGGGTCGTCCCTGATGGGCTCGGCTCCCATTTGTAGCGCTTCACTTTGGATCTTTCTTGCCGAAGATCTTGACAAGCTGAGGAGGGGACGATCAATCAGCAGCGTCTTGATTTGAAACTTGCATCCAGGTAGAGAGAGAAGAAAGGGGGTACATTTCTTCTTAATTTGGGTTAGGGTTAGGGTTTGCGGTTGGAAGAGAGAGGAAATTTGAGTTTCTGAGAGAACGAGAGGAATAGAGAGGAAAGTGGAGGGACTTTGGGTTTCTCAGACGGGGGAGAAAGAGGCGTTTTAAAAGGGTATTTATTAATGAGGCTGATTGTGGCATTAATCTAACGGTCAGTTTAATTAGCTTGAGAATTAAGCTACCAATCTCGACAGATTTCAATCAAAGCAGAACAGCTGGAATAACGGTTATTTTTTGAATTTTTCTGAGATTTTTTAGCATATACACCCTTTATGGTTTTAGAATTGCATACTCATACCTTTTTAAGCATTCATGTTCCTGTAATCTTGAGTTATTTTCACCGTATTTATTTTTTTTTGAATTGTTTTGTAAATTAATATACTCTTTTGTGGGTGTGGAAGTTGAGCGAATAATTATCAAATAGTTTTGATTCATAGTTCGATGAACTATTCGTTGAGTATATATGCATTTAATCCCCTATTAAATTATAGTGTAGCATATATATATATATATATATATATATATATATATATATATATATATATATATATATATATATATATATATATAATTACATTTGATTTCTCGTTTTTGTATATAATTGTCCTAAAGTGCTCCTCATGACATCTATTATAGATAGCAATCTACAAGGTCATTATAAATCTTTTTTCTCAATACATGGGAAATGGGATCTGCAATGGTATTGTAGGTCACTATCTACAATGAGTACTATGTTGATTACTGATGGGTCATTCTTTCAATGATCTGCTTCGGACATCTTAATCTACACATATTAATTAGTGAGAGGATCGAAACTCATGCACTTTTGAGATTTATCCATGCATCAAATGCACTAAATTCCTCCAAAATAAGCTTTATTTCAATCATACTATATGAGAAGCACTAATACTCTATACAATATTTTCATTCTTTTTGAAATTTTCTACCTATATTTTCTTTGTGAATAGTGATTGTTTTTTTATTAGATTCTTCTATTATTTAGAGATTAATTTTTGTTTATAATTTTTCTAGCTATTATTTTCTATTATGTAAATGAATGTCGTTATAGATTTTTCTATTTGAATTTTGGAGTTCCCCCCTTGTTTATTGTTAAACGAGGGCTAAAAATTGTTCTACATATTAGCAAACACTCTGTCCAATGCTCACGTGTTGCTAGATACTCAAAGAATGAAAAAAAACCACTTCACTCAGTTAAGTTGCTTTAAATTATGATTCATAGGCAATAGAAGAATATATATATATATATATATATATATATATATATATATATATATATATATATATATAGAGAGAGAGAGAGAGAGAGGAGAGAGAGAGAGAGAGGGGAGAGAGAGAATAGTGAAGGGAAGGAGGGTAGTAAGGTGCATGTAACATAATAAATGAATGCATGTATAACTAGCACAAATCTATACTTTGCATGCCGAGATTGCATGTCAACTTTGTAGACATTACTGTTGGAGTATTGTAATTAAAAACTTGATTTGAATTACTATATTCTTTCACCTTTTTTTTCCATTTTATTTTTTGACTTGTTTTTATTGTGAAAGCTTACAATTAATTGCCAGCTAATTTCAAATATGATCAACGTGCAAGCCAATCAATTAAATACATTTCAAATATGATCAACATGTAACTAATTAATTGTCAATCAATTAAACACATTTTAATTGTGTCTATCATGCAATCGATCAATTGCCAGCCAATTAAAGATATTTTAAATATGGCAAATTATTATACACATTTTCCCCGTGTGTCTAATTTTAAACCTAACAAGTTCTTTCATGAGTCTATAAATACCATCTCCCTTAGAGTGAAAACATATTGGACAAAAATCAATACAACTCTCTTCCTCTCTCTCACTTCAGATTTCTTCTCTTTTGACTTTCAATCTCTGTTGGTTCCCAAAAAGCTTTAGAAGTATTCACAAAAATGTTCTTAGAGTTCATGCCAACGAGAAAGAGGTCGCCTGACCGAGGGTCATTGTATCTCCGGGATCTCTGCCACGAAGCCCTGAAAGAAAGTGCAATTTGATTCTTGGGACAATATCCTACATGACTCGATCATCAAGCTAAACTCTTTTTCCCTAATGCTTTATTTACTCTGATTCAGATTTTGATTATTTATTATTATTTTAATTAAATAGCTTCAAATCAATAAATTTTCCAATAATTCATGAATCAAATTGCGCCTTTTGCTTTTAGTCATGCTTTTTAGTCAAATTAATAAAATAATGTGTGATTTGTTCCTGCAACTTCTATAGCTCATGTTTCTAAAAAAAAAAACATGTTGTTAAAGAATTTAATAATGTGTACTATGATAATTTTATTGAGTCGATTTACATGCTTTGATATGCATAATTTTATTCTTGTTGGGATTTTTGGATGGAACAAATAGTCCCGCATCGGCTAGACATGGAGATGGTCTTGCGTATATAAGGATTTTGGCAACTCCACCAAGAAGGCTAGTCTTTTAAGATGGTGCCCCAAATCCTTCAATTTGAAAGTGCACCTAGAGGGGGGTGAATAAGTGTACTAGCTAATTTAGGACAAATGATGTGGAATTAAAAACTTAATTGCTAACACACTATGTGTAACCAAATGTGAGCCCGAAATTCCCGTGAAGGGCACTTGGAACTACTTCTCAAGATTCCTCTAAACTAAGAATTAAGGTGCTATTAGAAGCTCTCTTGGTTCAATACTAGTGTGGGGGCACACAAACAATATCAAGTATGTATATGAATATGAGCAATGTAAAGCAATGCAACATATAAGGGAGATATAGTTGAGAGATAGTGGGTCAAACGCAAAATGTTTTGAGGTTCGAGCCACTACTCTATGTTTCACAAAGAAAGATTTTCACTATGTCCACACAAGACCTTCCACAAAAACCTCCACTGAGGAATTAGAACTCTACACTGGGAGTACACAACTCCTCTCTCAATACAAGCCTCTACACAAGAGGTGGGTACTAAGCCAACCACAAAGCAAAGAAAAATACACTTAGTGATTCAAAGATCATAAACAATCTCTCTTGGTGATCTTGAAAGATCACAAATAATTTTTCTCACAAACAAAGATTCTAAAGATAGATTTAGAACCGATAGCTCATGAGTGAGAAAAATAAAGTGTTTTGTAAAAGAAACAACAAAGAAAAAACTCTTCGGGAAAACTATAAGTACACCTAGAGGGGGTGAATAGGTGTACGACTAATCTAATGAACAAAATGCGAAAATAAAAACTAAATTTTAACACACTTAGTGTAACCGACGAGTGTATCCAAATTCCCGGTGAAGGGCTCTGGACTAACTCCTCTTGATTCCTCTGAATAAGAGTTGAGGTGCTATATGAAGCTCTCGTTGTTAAACACAAGTAAGGCGCACACAAACAAGCCAATCATATAATATATGTATGAGCAATATGAAATGATGCAAGGCACAATATAAAAGAGAGAGAGTTTAGAGAAAGTGGATCAATCGCTAACACACAGATATGTTTCAAGGTTCGAGCACATAGCTCTACGTCCCCGCCTTCACATAGAAGGATTTCCACTAACTTTTCCACACAGGAATCCCACACAGGGAACCTCCACTGAGGATTTGGGGCAATACAACTGGGAGTACATAACTCCTCTCTCAACCGAATACAACCTCTCACTAGAGGGAATGCACAACCAACACAAAAACCACCTCACACAAGAGAGGTAGGCACTTAGCCAATACAAAACAATCACCTCACACTTGAGGGATTCCAACTCGAACTCCACCTCTCACTAGAGGGAGCTAAACGCAACCTCCACCTCTCACTAGAGGGACCCAACCACAACTTCCACAATCACCTCACAATAGAGGGATACCAAATCAATCACCTCTCACTAGAGGGATATCACAAAGAAGAAAGTTTACAACTTGGTGGTTACAAAACCACAAACTAATTTTTTCCCACAAAATAAAGATCCTATAGATAGGATAGCAAGATAGCTCAAGTGTGGAAAACAAAGAGTTTGGAAATCAAAAACTCAAAGAAAAATACTTGGGAAAACAACTTAGAATTTGATAGAAATGAAGAACAAAGCAAATATCCCAAATCTATATTTTTCTTTGATTTTTCCAACCCTTTAAAACAAATAAAGATGAATCCTTTTTGGCTTAAAAAACTCTTTTGAAAACTAGTATAAAACACTTGTAATAGGAGAAATTTTGCTTTTTGAAATCTTAACAAAAATCAACCTCAAATGGGGTATAAATAGGCCCTAACCAAATCTGCCCGTTGCCTGGCAGAAAGGTCAAAATTGACCTTCCGGTTGACCGGCTGGTCGACCGGCCAACGGTCAAATTTCTGACCGTTGAGCCTACCGGTCGACCGAGCCCAGAACCAGAGAGCAACGGCTCTCTGGCCGGTCGACCGCCCGGTCGATCGGGACAACCCGAGAGTGGGTTGCTTTCAGTCGGTCGACCGCTCGGTCGATCGGCCCAAGGGGCTGGCCTACGTGCACGTCCTTGTGCACGTCGGTCGACCGACTCTGGGTCGGTCGACCGGCCCGGTCGACCGCCAGAGCCTGGCAGGGCATTTTCAGAACTTGAAAACTAGGTTTTTAATTCTTAAATAAATCCCATAAAATCATGAAAAATCCACAAATATTTTTAGTATAATACTTTGATATACAAACATGTGTGAAAAAATTCAACACATATTTCAAACTATTTGAACCATTTTTGTATTATGGAAATTTTGCCGAAAACCAAAATCCGTATTTTCCAAAACTTGAATTTTTGAAATGGAAAATCGTTTTGTCCAAAACTCATCCAAATACAAAAACATGATATTGAAACAACTTTACACATGTTGTATATGGATATACTCCAATATACATGAAAGATATATATATCAATGTTTTTGACTTAAAATCCAAAAATACGTTTTGTTAAAATACCAAAACATCAAACTCATGAAATAGACTATCAAACTAAGTTTGTTTAAATAGTTGAAGCATAGATGTATATAAAACATATCTAATATACATTAAACCATGTAAACTTGTTTTGATTCTATCTGTTCATGAAAACCAAGATCAGTTAAACTAAAAATCGAAAAACAAAACATGAAACTTTAAACAAGTGTTTGTGTTGTGAACTTGAGCATATCACACTATCTAACTTTACAAATGGATCTAAACAAAAACTAAACTATGTACCGAAGTCGTCTTGTAGAGCGCCGTCTCCAAGTCAACTCGATCCAAACCGTGATCCACCGAGCTTGACTCCAACAAGTGCTAGATATGAACTTTAACGCTCGGGTTCTTGAATCACCATGTGAAAGCTCCAAAACACCTTTGTTGAAGCTAATCACCTACTAATATCTTGGTTAAGTATCTGAAACTAAACATTACAAGATTATTAGTAAACTATAACTATATGAGTTAATCATCATCAAAACTAGAGTGGAAGGCCTCTGGGCCAACAAAAACTTCTTGATAGATAAAGAAATGAAGAACAAAACTAGAATTCCCAAATATTGGTTTTATTTGATTTTCCAAAAACTTTGAAACGAATAAAAGATAAGAGATTTGTAGCACAAAAACTAATTTTAAAACTTGCTAAAAACACTTACGAAGATGGGAAAAATTGCTCTTAAAAATCTTGGTTAAAATTGTCCAAAGGAACCCATATTTATAAGGGATCCAGAATATAGCCGTCGGGGTCCAGAACAGGCCCAGGATGGCCTGTCGGTCGACGGCCCGGTCGACCAGCCACGGGTTAGATTTCTGACCGTTAGGGTTGTCGGTCGACTGCCCCAAGGCAATTCGACCGCCCGTCGACCGAGGCCACAACTAGAGATTGAACTCTCTGGTCGGTCGACCGGCCCAATGGCCAGAGCTTGTGCACATCTTGTGCACATCAATCGACCGCCCGGTTGACCGAGATCTGGTCCGGTACCGGTCGGTCGACCGCCAGTGGCTCAAGCTGGGTTTTAAGGTTTGAAAACTTAAAAGACCATAAAATCTCATAAAACTCTATAAAATCCATTAAAATAAGTTCTTGTATATATTTGAAGTACAAATATGTGTGACTAAAATTCAACACATATTTCAAACAATTTGAACTATTTTTTTGATATAAAAATATTAGCTTCAAACAAAAACGGTATTTTTCAAAAATCAAACTTCTAAAGGAAAATACAATTTTTCTATAAACTTGTATAAATACAAAAAAATGATATTTAAACACATTTGAAGTATAGTGTGTATGGATAGAATCCAATACACATATAAAAGATATATCGATGTTTTTGACATTAAACCCAAATCTAAGTTTTATAAAAAACAAAACTTGAAATCATGGACTAGATATACAATAAAGTAAGTTTCTAAACATTATGAACCAAAAAATGTATATGGATGAATCCACTATACATATAAACCATGTAAACTACTTTAGATTGTTGACACTCTAAAAAGACAAAACTCTCATATTTATCTTCAACCGGTCTGAACGACGTCTAACTTAATGACATTTACAAAAGATAAGTTGAAGACAAGCTGATGACCAGGGATAAGGGAGCGACTTGGACTTTACTGATCCAGTGAAGTAGATAATAAGTCAAAGTTATCTTTAAAGAGATCCAAGCAGGCCTAAAATACTAAGTTAGCTCAACATTTAGCCTTGCATGAGCCCAAGGGGATAGCCTCTAGCCGTGCTTTAAAGCTCTTCATGGATCCATATAGAGCTAACTTACAGTTTCGCCCGAAGCTTTCTTGGTAGCTTCGCTGTGAGGCTAACCATTAGCTTCGCTCGAAGCTTTCCATTTAGCCCCGCCAGAGGCTGATCCAGGAGCTTCGCGCTAGAAGCTTTATCCCTAACTTCGCTGGAAGGGAAAAAGAGTTTAGCTCCGCTATGGACTGAGTCTTAGCTTCGCATGGGGCTACGAAGGTAACTTCGCCTGAAGCTCTGAGCTAAGTCTTAACTTCGCATGATTTAGCTCCGTAGCGAGCTTTACCAGGTCATCAGTTGACCGTTTCCTACGGGAGATTAATGGGTGAACCCCACTAATTTAGTGAGATTAAAACCACTTTAAGTGGACGGTTACACCCGCCCACTTCGTCCCACATTAAGTGGAGACAATTAAGCCACAACGACAAGAAGGAGTTCGTACGAACTCTCTGGTTTCGTTGGAAGCTCGCAAGTAGCTTCGCTACAAGGTCATTTGCAACCTCGCGCGAAGCTAAAGACTGATTCAGCCTTGCTGAATTCAAGGGGGCAGTTACACCCCATTTTAGCTATAAATAGTCCCTTGCTGAGTCAAGGAGGGGCACAGACAGAGAGGAAAAAAGGAAGAATGGGCTAGAAAGAGGAGATCGGCTGAAGGAAATTCAACCAGAGATTCTTTTAGAGGGTGTTATCTTATTCTTCTGCTTCCAAATACTCAATTTTCAGAACCAAGTGAGAAGGAATCCTATTAGGAGGCAGCTTGATCGTCTAATCGATTGCATCGTTAAAGGGATAAAGTGGTCGCGCGCTGATCAGATTCCTACCGGCATACTTTCCCAGAAATCTCAGAGAAGATCTATTTGTAATTTCTGTTTAGTTATTTGTAATTTTGCTCCTCCACCTTTTTTATAAGTTTTCCCACGTAACTTATTTTCAATGGAAAACAAGATGGCGACTCTGCTGGTGACCAAAGTCTTCTTCACACCAAAGAGATGATGTCACAATGCAACGGTCAGAATCTTGAGCACGTCGTCGTCGAAAACTTGGTCGTTCACTTTGACCAAGAAAAATTCGAAGAACTACTCTCTGGGGGTAGCCCAGTACTCAACACGCAAAAGCACAGGAAGGTCTCTGTGGCCAAAGCTTCAATGACTACAGAACAGAAACCAGCCTTAACCGGGCGAGCAACTGGACAAACCTCATCCCAGCTCCTCTCAACCTCAACTGAGGCTAAAAGTGCCTCGCGTGAGGCTAGACAGGTTCCCTGCAAACCTAAAACTTTGCTTTCCTAGCAGGTGTGGAGGGCGAAGCAGAAAGCTTCGCGCGAAGTTTCAGGCGAAGTTCCAGCACAACTTCGCCTATCACGCGAAAATAAGGGCAAGATGCCCTTAAATCTCAAAAGCATTGCCGCTGCTAGCCGCGAGGCTAAGCCTATATCACTATCTTCGCCCAACTCTGGAGCACTGATCCCTAGTGCCAACCTCTCTTCCACGAGCAAAGTTTCTGATGGCATCGCTAACATAGTGACGATACCTAAAGGTACTAACAGAGTTCTTAGCCACAAGGCTGGAACTGAAGCACTCTATAGTGCTACCTACCTTTGCGGCAAGCCCAAGAACAAAGCATCATAGCATGCTAAAAGCGAAGTCACCATAGCTTCGCTCCCAAAATCTTCCAGTGCTAAGGTCGCGCCTCACGACAGAGCTACACGCCTAGCTTCGCTAAGTGAAGTTAATATGACTGATAAGGTGATTTTCAAATCACCTAAAAATAGAAGCTTCAAGGCTAGAAGTCTTCAGCTTGAGCAATCTCTTCAAATATCCAAGCAAGATCGTGTTAACACGGATCTACGAGAGTTCCTAACTAACAAACAGAAGTTAGAACTAATCCATACCTCTCCCTCTTGTTGTGAACAAGTGGGATGTCAGTTGGTGATAGTTCATTCAGTTTATTGCCGATTAGGACCAATGCCCGCCACTCTTCCAGTCCGATAGTCGATTTTCGATCGACTATCAATTCGAGCCCCTGTAAAGCATCACAAAAAGGGTAAATCGTGAAACCTAGCAGATCTATCCTCTGCATCCATCAACGTGATAGGAAGGGGACATGAACCGCTCAAAAGCAGACGAGGGCGGCGCGATGCTAATTCCCCTTCGTTCACTTCTCCAGACCCAGACTATAGCCCTGACTTGGGCCAAGTTTTGGTAGGAGAGGAAGGTGTGTCTGAGGTACCAGATCTAGGGTGGCAATGCCCTATAACTATGAGCAACCATCCTCTTCAACTGGGGTGCTATCACCGGAACCATTGAAAAGTTTATTCCAATAGTCTGACGATGAAGGAGAAGCAACTAGGTATGCCTTTTCAGCAACGATCAGCTCAGTACAAACGGGCAGAGTATCAGTGCATATGGCCGATAACGGCAATGATGACCTCCGTCGATGGATGGAAGCTCAAGAGCAGACTTCCAAGGCTCAGCAAGAAGTCTTGGACAACATCCAACAGATGTTAGCTCAACTCCTCACCAACCGAAATAATAATGATACTGAAAGCAATCATAATGAGGAGGAGCATAATGATGATGAGCAACCTAAGACTAAGAAGTCAAAGGAAAGCTCTTCCATCGATGCTGAAGTTCTTAAAGGCATCCAAGCTCAGATCACATCCTTAACTCAGAGGGATGAATTGAAGAAGGCACGCATGTTTCGTCCCTACCCACTTGAATAGGACTCAGTGCCATATCCGCCAAAGTTTAAGCCACCTACGTTACATACGTATGATGGTAAAAGCTCGCCAAACCAGCATATATATTACTTTCGGTCTCAGACTGGTAATGTCATAGATAATGATGCTATTATGGCCAGATTATTTATTGGTACTCTCAAAAGAGTAGCCTTCGACTAGTTCAGAAGCCTTCCCCTAGGCTCTGTCAACTCCTGGATCGACTTGAAGACTTGGTTCCTTTCTCATTTTTACGAGGATGACACTGAGGTGACCATAGATAAACTCTTCTCCACTGTACAGAGGAAAGGAGAATCCGTCTGTGATTACATTGAACGGTTCAGAACTTATCTCTGATGTGTCCAGCAGGGATGACATTGCCTTTGTTGTTGCAGACATGTAGGCATAATTTTCTGGACCAAGTGGAGATTCGTATGGGAGCTGTCAAGGCTTATACCTAGAAAGAACTAGTTGAGCAAGCTGAAATAGCCGAGAAGTCAGCTAAAAAGTTCGAACCATCTACCCCCAAAGGCAAATGGGGTATGAATAATAAAGGGTACGCCGAGATGGCACAATCTTCCCAAGCCAAAGGGAAAGAGACTATGTCCGTTGAGCTGTCAGGGGATACTCCTTCGAAGACCAAGAAAAGAGGCGTCAATAATCAGGAGTTTAAGTTTTCTCCGAAGCAGTACTCCTTCAAGAATGAGCAGGGGGTTACAATATTCCATGTGCTCCAAAAAGGAAATAAGTTGAAACTGCCAGAGGCTCGACGCCCTAACGAAGTGGGACGCACAAACGATCCCAATTATTGTCTTTTTCATAGGATAGTTCATCATCTTAATAACAAGTGCTTTGTCCTCAAGGACAAAATTCAAGCTTTAGTCGACGCAGGGGTTCTAACTTAAAAGTCAGAACAAAAGAAAGTCACTGCAAACATGGTGACTCTCGAATTTGACACTACGCCAAAGGTCATAGTTCTTGATGGGCACGGCTGGAGATAAATGATCCTTCAGCTAAACAGCGAGAGACTAAAGGTCTTGTTCCTTTGATATTGAAAACAGGGAAAATCATGTGGGTATACTCAGACCTCGCCCAAGATGAACAGTGGGATTCAAAGAAATCCAAGTCAAAGGGAGATCCTGCAACGTTGTCTCTGTCTTGCTGGATGATGACAATGTAACAATAGCCTTTCTTAGCAATTTTAAAAATGAGAGGCATGCTTTCATAGCACAAGCTGATGTACCCCAGCCAACGGGCACTCGGTCGGAAAAATTGTACTTGAAATAGTATGACAGAACTACTGACGAGACACAACAGCAAGCGACGTCAGTAGAAGTACCAGTTCCAGCTTCAGTCCCGACTTCAGGAAAGGAAAAGTAGAAAGAAGTCCAATTTGACCACGTCCTGAAGAAACCTTTGGGGCCAAGACTTGATGTTCCTTTCCGCTTTGACATATTGGCCTAGCTGGCTAATATTCCAGCTTGTATCACCATACACGACTGCTTCGCCTCTCGAAAGAGATAAGAGAAGCACTCAGGGATGCACTGGCTAATTCAGAATCATTTCTGACACATATGCTAGAAACCCCTGGAGATGACACTCAATTCTTGTGTTCTGAATGTCATCATGTACAGTCAAAAGTACCGGCTATCACTTTCACAGCTGAGGACATGCTCCTCAAGGACAATAAACATGATTGACCTTTATACTATACTGGACACATCAGCTCGACGTGCATTGAAAGATACAGGTTGATCCAGGGTCCGCACTCAGTATTATTCCCAAAAGGCTTCTCTATTTCCTTGGGATACTGCTTTATCGGTTGTCTGCAACGACTACTATGATATACGATTTTAGTGCAGGGAGTAGTCACCCACTTAAAAAGATTCGACTCCATTGTCAAATCGGAGACCTGAAATCAGAAGTGACATGTTACGTTATTGACATTGACACGTCATACAACTTGTTGCTAGGACGACCTTGGATCCATGCTATCTGGACCGTTCTTTCTACTCTGCACCAATGCTTCAAGTACGTAGAATATGATGCAACGGTACGAACGGTGTTCGCTAAAAAATAACCGTTCAAAGGAGTGGAAAATTACTTTACTGATGCTCTCCTATATCAAGAAGCTAGTAAAGTGTCAAAAGAACCGTTGCCTGATGACGACGACAGTGGCAACGAAGCAGATTCAGATTCTGAAGGAGACACGCCAGCTACTTTGGCTTGTGAACCAATTGTAGCATATTTCAATAATTCTCAATGTAATAATCCCTCTGGGGATGATGATGAATGGGTAATTAATGAGAATGTTATCTTTGATTATCCTGCGAGTGTCGAATTACTTGAATCTGTCGACAATAGCTTTCTACACATGCCTTTGCACAAACCAACCCTGACAAGTACATCTGTGGAGTGTGCAGAAGGGTCTGTCTTTGTGGTCCCTCCGTCCAAAAGGAGTCAATCGCTGATAGTATTCGGTAGGGCCCAACTGCGAAGGTCTGCGGTCACAGATTCGAGTTCAGACTCGGAACCCCCACAAATTTTCCATTATGCACGATCAGCACAGTATATGATGAGAAAAATGGGATACAACCTATAGCATGGGAATGGCCTGAACTTCGAAAGAGGACGACGCAGTTTTCTATGAAATTTCGTGCCAAAAGGGAAACCGGCAAATTATTATGATAAAACACATAGGGGGTTGGGATATGTTACACTTCCACCTTCTATGTCATTTCAATCTGAAGACAACGAGTCGATCCCGTCACGTTCTGCCTCTTCATCCGAGTAGGAGTCAGATGTTAGTACATGAATGCTTTTCAAGAATCTCTCTGTCAATATGACTTCGATCAATGTAGCACCCTGTTCCTTGATACATACCCAGATACATGTCCTTTTTTTGACCGTATTGTTCAATTTTCTTCCAGTATTTGTTTTTAGGTTGTGATTGTTTACGATATTGTGTATCGGATCTGGAATATCAGACCTGGAGTCAGCCCTAACCCGGACCGGAAATCTGATACTAGCATGTTGTCTGATTTGATCTTTCTGGAAGTCTGATTTGATCGATTTCAGTTTCAAACACTGTTTTCCAATATTTTATATTTTCATGATTTTCTAGAATTTTTCAGAATTTTTCTACAAAATCTTCAAAATCAGTGTCGGTCGGTATCGCTGACCGATTCCCAAATTTTTAGTTTTCAAATGGAGTTGAATCTTTAGAAACGGCTTTCATATTACTTCTTAGAATATCATTTTCTATCTAAATATATTTTTTTGAGATTTTTCAGAATTTATCAAAATTTGACTGATTCTGGTGTCGACCGGTATCGCCAGAAGATTTTAAGATTTTTTATTTAAAAATTAGATAGAATTTCTCGAATCTGATTTCATCAAGCATCTTAAAATAATATTTTTTATTTTTGAGTTTCAGAGTGATTCTGAAATAGTCAAATTTACCCTATAATAATAATATTATTTACCGTTCTTTTCTTTTCTTGCTTTTTCTTCTCCACTTCTCTACTTTATACTCCCAGAATATTCTATTAATTTAATTATTTAATAATATATTTAATTATTAATTTTTCCTTATTTTTTTCTTTATTTTTTCCTTTTATTTTCTTTCTTTTTCTTCTTTTCTTTTTCTCTTCCTTTTTCCCCCTTACCTGCTCCCATACCTCCCCATCCCCTGCCATTCCAACGACAGCAGCCAGGACGCAGCAGCAGCAGCATGATGGGCTGCACGCTCATCCCCTCCCCCATCCCTCACCCATTCTCCCCCTCTCCTTCTTCTCCTTTTAACTTCTTTCCTTCTTCCCTTTTCCTTCTTCATCTTCTCCATTTTATTTCTCCACCAACCAACACATCCACCATCACCACTGCAGCCTCCACCATCACCACCGCTGCACCACCACCTCCCTAGGCTGGTGCTGCCGTCCCCCGCACCCCCTCTCCACTCCACCACCTCCTTTACATTCAACCACCCTCCTCCACCTCCAATTTCAACAAAACCCATAACTTCTTCCTCCTTTTCTCCTCCAAAATTCACCATCAACTCCACCAATTCCACCACTCCAACGACCCAATCATCATCTCCTTCTCCTCCAACTCCTCACCACCTCCAACAACCACCATAACCACCACCACCACCACCTACCACCAACACCATCAACACCATCAACAAACAACCACAACTCCAACACCACCCCACCAACATTCCTCCCCGGGCTAGGCACGCCGCCCCCTTCCCTGGCGGTGGCACCGCCGCCGCCAGGCTGCCGGCGGTGGGCCAGCCACCGGCCAACTCCACTTCCCCCCTCCTTCTTCTTTTTCTTCTTTCTTTCTTTCTTTCTTTCTCTTTCTTTCTTTCTTTCTTTTAATTCTTCCCTTTTTCCTCCTTTCCACTTTTACCCATCCCCTTATTCCCTAATTACTTTCCCATATTTTCCAACATACCCCTCTCCTTTATTTCTTTATTTCTTTCTATCCTTTTCCACTTCTCCTTTTTCTTTTTTTAAAACATTTCCAACAAATACTCTCTCTCTCTAACTAAACCTCCCTCTCTCCTCCCTTATCCTCTCTAATATATATTTATATATATTATATCATATGTATATATATATATTATGGATTGGTGGTTTGATCGCACGTGTTCTCAGATTTCCCAGTTTTAACTCGGTATTGCGTCCGATTTTAGGCGAGTACATTTCTAGTATTATTTCATACTTTATTACCATTGTTACATGCCTAATAATTATTATCTTGCTTTTTAATACCTGATGTCTCATTATTGAGTTGACATATGATATGCAAGTACTTTTCTTTTATTGCTTCATGCCTTGTAAATGCTACTCTGGCTTTTACCACATGATACTTGATATTTGACACTTGTCACTTGATATATGACACCAGCACTTAACATGATTATCACTTAACACCTGATCCATGATATTTGATATATGACACTGGTACTTGAAATGTTATTACTTGACACTTGATATCTGACACCGGCACTTGATATGTTATACTTGGCACCTGATCCATGACACTTGATATCTGACACCAGCACTAATATGTTTACACTTGACACATGTTACCTGACACTTGATATCTGACACCGACACTTGATGTGTTATACTTGACACCTGATACTTGGCACTTGTTATCTGATACCGGTACTTGACATGTTATTACTTGACACCTGATACCTGACGCCTGATACATGACACTTGACGATTGACATGCTTTCACATGGTACTAGTATACTTGACCTGATATTATGACACCTGACTGGATACTATTACACCTGGCACCTGTATTACATTACATATTCATGATTATCACTTTTACGGGGACTTGGCATGATTATTATACTGCTACCAGACAGCTGGTACTCCTGTACTCCTGAACTCCTGTATCCCCTGTACTCATGTCCCCTGCACTGTTAATCTTATTAATAGCACAGTTATACTGCGTCCGGCAGAGCATGCCTGGTGTCAGAATGACGAGGATATATCCCATGATCGTGCTAGCGTTTGGCGGATCCTGAATGGAACTAAGTGCCACATAGAGCAAAGTGCCACACCACACACATGGTGGGAGCCACCTCTTGAATTTGTGGGGGCCACCTCTAGAATCCATTACCCACACAGAGCAAAGTGCCACAAAGAGCAAAGTGCCACACCACACACGTGGTGGGGGCCACCTCTTGAATCTGTGAGGGCCACCTCTTGAATCTGTGGGCCTACCTCATGAATCAACCCTCAAAGCAAAGTGCCACATGGAGCAAAGTACCACACCACACACGTGGTGGGGGCCACCTCTTGAATCTGTAGGGGCCACCTCTTGAATCTGTAGGGCTATTTCCTCCCTCCTGCCTGTGCCGCCAAGTGTTAGCGTGATAAGCATTCTCAGTGCATATTAACACCCACACAAACTTGTACAATAATAACGCCTGGAGCATATGTTTGTAAGATCACCTAGAGGGGGGGTGAATAGGTGATGGCTAATCTAATGGTCACTTATGAACAAATAATGCGGAATTAAAACTAAGTTGACCAAATTAAAATTTCTTTTAATTAAACACTTATGTATAACTCAAGAGTGTTGCCGAATTCCCCTTGCGAGGCTCTGGACAAGCTCCTCTAGATTCCCCTTGAATGGGTTGAGGTGCCGCGTTGGCTCTCTTGGTTGAATACGAGTGTTAACAACAATCCCAAGCAAGTATAGCAATTATGAGCACAAGGGTATATCATGCATATAAGAGATAAAGACTATAAAGTAATTGCAAGATATAAATAAGACAATAAGAGAAAGAGAGCAAGAGATAGCAATCGCAAACACAAGGGTATGTTTCGAGATTCGAGCACACTTGCTCTACATCCCCGCCTTCGACACACGAAGGATTTCCACTATGCACGATCCAACCGAATCTCTTCTTGGTGCCGCAACACCTACAAGCCCTCGGACTCCCAAAGTCCCTTACACACGCAAGTCCACCGACTCGCCGAGGCCGCACCTCAAACCAAAGAGTTCACAACCGAACTCAACCACCAACGAGCACACTTGCCCGTATCCTCAAAGAACAAAGAAAAATCTCTTTGATGATCACAACACTTGATCACCTAAAGAGCACTCTCACTACAACACACCTATAGGAATATCTAGCAATGGATAGCTCAAGTGTGGTGTGAGAAAAGCAAGGAAAGACTATGGTGAAAATCTCAAAGAATCACTAAAACACTCTCTTGATAAAAATTCCCTTTAAGATGGGAAGTATTTGCACTCAATTTTGTGGAGAAAACTCTTCTAAAAGTATCAGAAAAACTGGCTCAAGAGTCTCTAAAATCTTAACCTCAAAACAGTTGACAAGACCCCAATTTATAGGCTGCCAGAAATAGAGCCGTTGGGTTCTGTCAGAGCTACCGGTCGACCGGTCCGGTCGACCGGCAACGGTCAAAAATCCGACCGTTGCAGCCTCCGGTCGACCGGCCCGGTCGACCGAGCAACTGGAGAAGAGAGAAAACTCTCTGTCGGTCGACCGGCCCGGTCGACCGATAATTCCCGAGAGCAAAGCTCTCTGAAACGGTCGACCGGCCCGGTCGACCGATCTCCAGTGCACACTGGCGTGCACGTCGTGCACGTCCGGTCGACCGACCCGGTCGACCGGCCTCTGTCAGTTCTGAAAAATCAGAACTGGCAGAACCAGAAAATAGGGATTAAGGATTGGTCTTTTGGCTTAATAAAAATCCCATAA
This sequence comes from Agave tequilana, assembly GCA_038442645.1. Lineage (NCBI taxonomy): Eukaryota > Viridiplantae > Streptophyta > Magnoliopsida > Asparagales > Asparagaceae > Agave > Agave tequilana. The sequence goes on from JAVJIF010006537.1 coordinate 92,217, forward strand.
ATACTTAGAAATTCTACAAAAATAGTTTTATGATATAGAAACATGCTTGCACAAAATCAAGGCATGTTATTGAAGATTTGACTATTTTTGTAACTTGGAAATATTGGCTCATAATAAAAACTGTTTTTCTAAAACAACATGTTTTTCCAAATTTCCATCAAATACAAAAACAAGATACACTTTAAAGCATAGTGTGTGTGGATATGATCCACTACACAATCAAGATGAAATATCTAGTTTTTGACATAAAGCACTAAACATGGTTTTGGATATAAGATATGTATACATGAATACCAAAAACCAAATTGTATTTTATCACAAATAAAAATCTTTTCTTAACTAGGAAAATCTTTTATGAAAATCATTCTATCAAGAGTTCTATCAAGAGTGTGTGTGTGATATAGACTTGAGCAATCCACCAACTATTCTATCCTTTACATTTTAACTAAAACAAAAACAAAATCTTATGCCTAGACACAAGTCTTCATCTTCTTGAAGTCTTCACTTGAAGGCTTCTCATCTTCTTGACTTGGTCCAAATGCAATCCACCGAGCTCATCTCTAGATGTGTTCTTGATGCATAGACTCGTGAATCAACCGGTGCTAGCTTCCAACTTGTCTTTAAATCCTTTGTTGAAGCTCCACACCTACTAAGATCTTGATAAGGAATCTGTCACTAATTAAACACAAGATCATTAGTAATCATAACTTCATGAGTTGATCATCATCAAAACTAGGGTGATAGGCCTTTGGGCCAACAATCTCCCCCTTTTTGATGATGACAAAACTCATGACGTTATATATGCATGGATTAAAGTAAAGCTTCAAAGAAGCTCCCCCTTAACTCATGCATACAAAATAAATAATAAATATGATCATGAAGCACATGAATATGGATGCAAATATGGAGATGCAACAAGCATAAATCAAAATCTTTTTACTCCTATTTGCATAAATCAAAACACATATGCATAAATACAAATCTTAATTCCCCTTAAGTAAGAAGGACAAATACTTCTCCCCCTTAAGCAAGGAAATCATGCATATATATCAAAACAAAAACACAAATACTTATCTCCCCCTTTTTGATGATGACAAAACTCATGACGTTATATATGCATGGATTAAAGTAAAGCTTCAAAGAAGCTCCCCCTTAACTCATGCATACAAAATAAATAATAAATATGATCATGAAGCACATGAATATGGATGCAAATATGGAGATGCAACAAGCATAAATCAAAATCTTTTTACTCCTATTTGCATAAATCAAAACACATATGCATAAATACAAATCTTAATTCCCCTTAAGTAAGAAGGACAAATACTTCTCCCCTTAAGCAAGGAAATCATGCATATATATCAAAACAAAAACACAAATACTTCTCCCCCTTTTTGTCAATCATCAACAAAGGGTTCAAAGTAAAATCAAATCAACAAATTTTCTCCCCCTTTATGTCAAAAATAAAGAAGTCAAGGAGGGGCGATACAAATCAAAAATTTTGAATTTTTCTCATCAAAACAAAATCATTAATTCTATTTTATCAAAACAAATTTTGAATTTTCTCTTTGATATCAAATAAAAAATATTGATACCATTTTAAAATCTAATGCATAAGCTTGAAAAATAAGATTTGAATTAAGCTTAGCATTAACAACACATGAAGAATTCGAACTAGTTAAATGAGAGTGTTTAACAACTAGTACGAAATCCTTCTATCAAGGAATAAATTTAAGGATTTTCATGAAATAGCAATGAAACACAAAACACTCAAACACTCTAATCTATAAAGTCCAAATAGTTTCAAAAGAAGTGAGTGTACTAATGTTATGTGAAACATGGCATCATGAAAATGGCAATAAGGTACAATATTCCTTAGAAAATCATAAACATCAAAATCATCTCACATTTTTTTATTAAATCATTGAAAACAAAATCTATATGTCAAGATATATGTATGTTTTGACAATACATGAAATATACATACATATCTCTTAAACTCAAGTGAGTCTATATGAATGGATTTGTATTGAAGGCAAAAGACTCAAGAGTTATACATGTATATTTTAAGGTTTGGCAAAACACACATATACACAAAATAAAAGGCACATGATCATAAATCAAATCCAAAAGGTGAACATAAGTTTAAATATGTATGAATCATCAAAACTAAGCAATACAAGTACATTTCAAGGGTTCAAATAAGCATTTAAGCACACTTACTAATAGATCTTTTTGAGGCCCATGATATGTTCAAGTATAAATCCTAGTGTTGACAAAAACTAACATATAAACTAATATTCAAATCATGAAGCATTAAATTTTAAGAAAAATTGAATCATGTGACAATCTCAAAAACTATTTGAAGAATACAAACTAGTATAAATTGTTTTTGAAAACTAGTTAAAGATCCTTCAAATATGTCAAATCATATGTTTTTCATGAATGGGACTAAGTACATAAAAATCCAAGCACTCATAGTCCATAAAGCTCATAAATATATTTTTGAATAAAAGATGAGTGTTCAAAGGTTATGTAAATAGCATTTTCATGAAAGTAGTCATTCAAGCTCAAATCACATAGAAATCATTGTTATCAAATCAACACAAAATCATTTTTATTAAAAAACTACAATCTTCATGGTATATGTATGAATTATACAAATCTAACAATACACATACATATCCCAAAATTATAAAGGAGTCTATCAAATATTTGCATGAAAGCTAGAGACTCACGGGTATACATGTATATTTATTAGATTTGAATTAAACACACATATACATGAAGTGAAATCAAAGATAGGCATAACAAGTATAAATGACCGAATCATCAAAACTAACCTATACACATGCATATAGTGGACACAAATGAGCATGAAGTTCAAATATATATGAGTCAATTGTAGTTCACTATTTGTACATGTATAATACAAGTTTTGATAGAAACTACACTTAAACTAGTATATACCACATGAAACACCAAAAATATCTTAAAATATGAACATGCTATGAATATTATGAATGAACAAGCATGTACATGAATGAAATAGGAGTTTAGAAATTGTTACCAACTCCAAAGCTCCTAGCATGGTGGTTGATCCACCAAAGCTCCTTGATAGCGATGCAACTCAAAAGTATGTCCATCATGTCCAAGTGCATCCACTACCAAGGTACCATCCCTCTCACGTTTTGTGAGAGCCCTCACCTACATCACAAGCAAAAGGTGGGGGTTTTGGTACCCATATTTTCTTGGGTCCTATGGGGTTAGTCTTGTAAGGAACCCAAGCATTTTTATTTTTATCAAAAATAAGAACATTTAACCTTTCATAACAAAATTTTCTTAGATGGCCTTTGCGGCCACAATGTGTACATATGTACACCTTAGCATACTTATGAGTGGGAGAATGAGCATGATGTGCATCATAAGCATGTGCATGATGTGAATGTGCATGAGTATGAGGAACTTGTTTCTTTTGAAACAAGGATTCCAATCTAGTATTATTGAATGCACAAGAGTTCAAAGTTGAACTCAAATCATTTATTTTATTTTTCAAACCATTAATCTCACTAGTGGTGGCATGTAAAGCATGGTGAGATATATGATCATTTTTCTTTTTCTTTTTCGAAACAAAATCCTTTTCTTTTTCACAAATTTTTCTTTTCAAAGACTTATTTTCTTGAAAAACAACTTCTTTTTGTTTTTCCACCAAATCAATCTTATTTTTCAAAATCATATTTCCTTCACATAAAATATTCAATTTAGACATTAAGGAAATATTCTCATTTTTCAAATCCTCATTTTCTTTTTCTAAACATGCAAGTTTATTTCTAAAAGAATCATTTTCTACATGCATGCAATCAAATTTCTTTTTCCAACTTTCATTATCCTTTTCTAAGCATGCAATGTTATTTCTATATGAGTCATGTTCCTTATGCATGCAAGCAATTTCCTTTTTCAAATTTTTATTATTCTTTTTAATCATGTCATATTTCTCAAGCAATAATTGGCAAAATGTATTAAGCTCATCATATGACATATTAACATCCTCATCCTCGGATTCGGTAGTTACCTCAAGGGGGTTATCCCCTTGGACCATATAGCACACGTTAAAGATGTCGCTTCCAACGTCCGAATCGCTCCCCGCATAGTATAGATCCTTTTCGCCAAGGGAGATGAGGGTGTTCCATACTACAAAAGCCGAATCAAGATTAGTCATCTTAGACAAATAATCATTATCTAAGCAAGATACTAAAGCATGTAGGGCTTTTGCATTAGCCTCAATGTTCTTACCATTTAAGCAATATTCTTTATTAGTTGTGGCAAGATATACACTAAGGCCAAGTCCTTTGAGGAACAAAGACATCTTAACCTTCCAAATTTGGATGTTAAGAATGTCAAAGGTGGGTGGTGACATAAAGTCCATGGTGTGTGTACAAAATATTGTGATTAGCCTAAAGGAGGATCTTTAACTCTAGGTTGTTAGACCCAATATCAAGAGCACTTGGCTCTGATACCAATTGTAAGATCACCTAGAGGGGGGGGTGAATAGGTGATGGCTAATCTAATGGTCACTTATGAACAAATAATGCGGAATTAAAACTAAGTTGACCAAATTAAAATTTCTTTTAATTAAACACTTATGTATAACTCAAGAGTGTTGCCGAATTCCCTTGCGAGGCTCTGGACAAGCTCCTCTAGATTCCCCTTGAATGGGTTGAGGTGCCGCGTTGGCTCTCTTGGTTGAATACGAGTGTTAACAACAATCCCAAGCAAGTATAGCAATTATGAGCACAAGGGTATATCATGCATATAAGAGATAAAGACTATAAAGTAATTGCAAGATATAAATAAGACAATAAGAGAAAGAGAGCAAGAGATAGCAATCGCAAACACAAGGGTATGTTTCGAGGTTCGAGCACACTTGCTCTACATCCCCGCCTTCGACACACGAAGGATTTCCACTATGCACGATCCAACCGGATCTCTTCTTGGTGCCGCAACACCTACAAGCCCTCGGACTCCCAAAGTCCCTTACACACGCAAGTCACCGACTCGCCGAGGCCGCACCTCAAACCAAAGAGTTCACAACCGAACTCAACCACCAACGAGCACACTTGCCCGTATCCTCAAAGAACAAAGAAAAATCTCTTTGATGATCACAACACTTGATCACCTAAAGAGCACTCTCACTACAACACACCTATAAGAATATCTAGCAATGGATAGCTCAAGTGTGGTGTGAGAAAAGCAAGGAAAGACTATGGTGAAAATCTCAAAGAATCACTAAAACACTCTCTTGATAAAAACTCCCTTTAAGATGGTAAGTATTTGCACTCAATTTTGTGGAGAAAACTCTTCTAAAAGTATCAGAAAAACTGGCTCAAGAGTCTCTAAAATCTTAACCTCAAAACAGTTGACAAGACCCCAATTTATAGGCTGCCAGAAATAGAGCCGTTGGGTTCTGTCAGAGCTACCGGTCGACCGGTCCGGTCGACCGGCAACGGTCAAAAATCCGACCGTTGCAGCCTCCGGTCGATCGGCCCGGTCGACCGAGCAACTGGAGAAGAGAGAAAACTCTCTGTCGGTCGACCGGCCCGGTCGACCGATAATTCCCGAGAGCAAAGCTCTCTGAAACGGTCGACCGGCCCGGTCGACCGATCTCCAGTGCACACTGGCGTGCACGTCGTGCACGTCCGGTCGACCGACCCGGTCGACCGGCCTCTGTCAGTTCTGAAAAATCAGAACTGGTAGAACCAGAAAATAGGGATTAAGGATTGGTCTTTTGGCTTAATAAAAATCCCATAAATACTTAGAAATTCTACAAAAATAGTTTTATGATATAGAAACATGCTTGCACAAAATCAAGGCATGTTATTGAAGATTTGACTATTTTTGTAACTTGGAAATATTGGCTCATAATAAAAACTGTTTTTCTAAAACAACATGTTTTTCCAAATTCCATCAAATACAAAAACAAGATACACTTTAAAGCATAGTGTGTGTGGATATGATCCACTACACAATCAAGATGAAATATCTAGTTTTTGACATAAAGCACTAAACATGGTTTTGGATATAAGATATGTATACATGAATACCAAAAACCAAATTGTATTTTATCACAAATAAAAATCTTTTCTTAACTAGGAAAATCTTTTATGAAAATCATTCTATCAAGAGTTCTATCAAGAGTGTGTGTGTGATATAGACTTGAGCAATCCACCAACTATTCTATCCTTTACATTTTAACTAAAACAAAAACAAAATCTTATGCCTAGACACAAGTCTTCATCTTCTTGAAGTCTTCACTTGAAGGCTTCTCATCTTCTTGACTTGGTCCAAATGCAATCCACCGAGCTCATCTCTAGATGTGTTCTTGATGCATAGACTCGTGAATCAACCGGTGCTAGCTTCCAACTTGTCTTTAAATCCTTTGTTGAAGCTCCACACCTACTAAGATCTTGATAAGGAATCTGTCACTAATTAAACACAAGATCATTAGTAATCATAACTTCATGAGTTGATCATCATCAAAACTAGGGTGATAGGCCTTTGGGCCAACAATCTCCCCCTTTTTGATGATGACAAAACTCATGACGTTATATATGCATGGATTAAAGTAACGCTTCAAAGAAGCTCCCCTTAACTCATGCATACAAAATAAATAATAAATATGATCATGAAGCACATGAATATGGATGCAAATATGGAGATGCAACAAGCATAAATCAAAATCTTTTTACTCCTATTTGCATAAATCAAAACACATATGCATAAATACAAATCTTAATTCCCCTTAAGTAAGAAGGACAAATACTTCTCCCCCTTAAGCAAGGAAATCATGCATATATATCAAAACAAAAACACAAATACTTATCTCCCCCTTTTTGATGATGACAAAACTCATGACGTTATATATGCATGGATTAAAGTAAAGCTTCAAAGAAGCTCCCCCTTAACTCATGCATACAAAATAAATAATAAATATGATCATGAAGCACATGAATATGGATGCAAATATGGAGATGCAACAAGCATAAATCAAAATCTTTTTACTCCTATTTGTATAAATCAAAACACATATGCATAAATACAAATCTTAATTCCCCTTAAGTAAGAAGGACAAATACTTCTCCCCTTAAGCAAGGAAATCATGCATATATATCAAAACAAAAACACAAATACTTCTCCCCCTTTTTGTCAATCATCAACAAAGGGTTCAAAGTAAAATCAAATCAACAAATTTTCTCCCCCTTTATGTCAAAAATAAAGAAGTCAAGGAGGGGCGATACAAATCAAAAATTTTGAATTTTTCTCATCAAAACAAAATCATTAATTCTATTTTATCAAAACAAATTTTGAATTTTCTCTTTGATATCAAATAAAAAATATTGATACCATTTTAAAATCTAATGCATAAGCTTGAAAAATAAGATTTGAATTAAGCTTAGCATTAACAACACATGAAGAATTCGAACTAGTTAAATGAGAGTGTTTAACAACTAGTACGAAATCCTTCTATCAAGGAATAAATCTAAGGATTTTCATGAAATAGCAATGAAACACAAAACACTCAAACACTCTAATCTATAAAGTCCAAATAGTTTCAAAAGAAGTGAGTGTACTAATGTTATGTGAAACATGGCATCATGAAAATGGCAATAAGGTACAATATTCCTTAGAAAATCATAAACATCAAAATCATCTCACATTTTTTTATTAAATCATTGAAAACAAAATCTATATGTCAAGATATATGTATGTTTTGACAATACATGAAATATACATACATATCTCTTAAACTCAAGTGAGTCTATATGAATGGATTTGTATTGAAGGCAAAAGACTCAAGAGTTATACATGTATATTTTAAGGTTTGGCAAAACACACATATACACAAAATAAAAGGCACATGATCATAAATCAAATCCAAAAGGTGAACATAAGTTTAAATATGTATGAATCATCAAAACTAAGCAATACAAGTACATTTCAAGGGTTCAAATAAGCATTTAAGCACACTTACTAATAGATCTTTTTGAGGCCCATGATATGTTCAAGTATAAATCCTAGTGTTGACAAAAACTAACATATAAACTAATATTCAAATCATGAAGCATTAAATTTTAAGAAAAATTGAATCATGTGACAATCTCAAAAACTATTTGAAGAATACAAACTAGTATAAATTGTTTTTGAAAACTAGTTAAAGATCCTTCAAATATGTCAAATCATATGTTTTTCATGAATGGGACTAAGTACATAAAAATCCAAGCACTCATAGTCCATAAAGCTCATAAATATATTTTTGAATAAAAGATGAGTGTTCAAAGGTTATGTAAATAGCATTTTCATGAAAGTAGTCATTCAAGCTCAAATCACATAGAAATCATTGTTATCAAATCAACACAAAATCATTTTTATTAAAAAACTACAATCTTCATGGTATATGTATGAATTATACAAATCTAACAATACACATACATATCCCAAAATTATAAAGGAGTCTATCAAATATTTGCATGAAAGCTAGAGACTCACGGGTATACATGTATATTTATTAGATTTGAATTAAACACACATATACATGAAGTGAAATCAAAGATAGGCATAACAAGTATAAATGACCGAATCATCAAAACTAACCTATACACATGCATATAGTGGACACAAATGAGCATGAAGTTCAAATATATATGAGTCAATTGTAGTTCACTATTTGTACATGTATAATACAAGTTTTGATAGAAACTACACTTAAACTAGTATATACCACATGATAATCATTGTTATCAAATCCACACTCTGATTCTTGTCTGTACTGATGCTTAGCATATATACGTGAGGGTATTTCTGACCTGCGTATATACGTCGCAGTGACGTCTCCGTACCCGCAGGATTGGGGCGTCACAAGGTGGTATCAGAGCCTAGGCTCTCACATCCTCAGTACAACCAATCAGCAGATTAATGTGATATTAATTTGCAATTAGAGCGCATGAGTCTTGGTTATACTTTCCAAACTACAAGTACAGAGTTTTCTATTCCCTTCTTAATAATCCTTCTCTTGGGTCCTAAAATCCTTTCATCTTTTCATATTTCAGTTTCCATCACCCTTTGAACCAACTTAGATATGAAAAGACGAGAAATAGTAATAGATCTGGCTCTTCCCAGGGTAACCCCAGTGAAGGAAATAATGGTATGACAAGATTTCTGCAGAGTATGATGGAAAACCAACAAAGGCAGACGGAGATCTTACACCATGAATTGTTGACGGCACCCCGTGAACAGAGACCAGGGAATGTGTCCGATTTCAGGAGGCGACAACCTGCCGTGTTTTCTGGTACCGAAAGGCCATTGGATGCAGAGCAATGGATGTTGGATACCACAGATCTTATGAAGGCAGCCCGAATCCCTAAGGAGAACCAGGTGGAAGTGGCCAAGATACAGCTAAAAGGTGTGGTCAGAACCTGGTGGTTGGCGGAAGAAGTAAGATTAGAGAAACCTATTACTTGGGATCAGTTTTTGAAGGGTTTCTATGAGATGTTCTTCCCTGCAACGACTCAGAATGAGATGGAAGAGTAGTTTATCAGGTTGCAGCAGTTGAACCAATCTGTGGATGAGTACGCTGCTGAATTTCTGAGACTCAGTCGATTTGCACCCTACATGGTGAGCGATGAGGAGAAACGGCTCAGCAAGTTTCAATAGGGGTTGAAGATGGATATCCAGTTATTTCTTATTCCTCAGCAGTTTAATACGTATTCTCAGATTCTCTCTATTGCCCCCAAAGTAGAACGGTCCCTGGAGAAGAAGAGTAGGAGTCAGGAGCGGATTGAGTCAGCAAAGTGGACATTCCAACAGATGGACAGAGAAGATTCGGTCAAACTCATTGGTGCCCCGCTAACCATACTATGCGGGTACTGCCGGAGGCCCGAACACTTACAGCAGAACTGCCAGATAGCAAGTGGATCTTGTTTTAAATGCGGATCCGAGGATCATTTGATGGTTGAGTGTTCATTTAAGAAGCTAAGGAATGCCACACCAGTTCGGTTAGCACTTCCAGCACCACCGCCAGGAAGGAACCCTGAGCCCGTAGACAGAAGAGCTCCATTCCTTCCCAAGCAGCGAGGAGTAAGAGTTGGAGCTGACTGTGGGAGAGGCCAAGCTTATAATTTGTCAGCAGGAGAAGCCGAGGCGTCACGTGTGATAGTAGAAGGATAAGGAGCTCAGTAACCAGATCAGGAGCCCTGAAGATGTCACTAAGACAGCTGCCCCCAACCTTTTGTGTCCTGAGTTGATAATCTTCCTTATCCTTTTCACTTTATCATAATATCATAGTTGGCTTTAATCTCTTCCATGTTCATCTCCCTCTTTATAGAAATTTCGAGGACGAAATTTTTGTTAGGTGGGTAGATCGTAGCACCCCGTTCTCGGGATACGTACCCAGATACGTCTCCTGATTTTTTTGATCGTATTTTTCAATTTTCTTCTAGTATTTATTTTTGGGTTGTGATTGCTTACGATATTGTGTATCGGATCTGGAATCTCAGACCTAGAGTCAGCCCTGACCCGGACCGGGAACCCGATACTAGCATGCTGTCTGATTTGATCTTTCTGAAAGTTTAATTTGACCGATTTCAGTTTCAAACACTATTTTCCAATATTTTAGATTTTTCAAGATTTTTTAGAATTTTTCAGAATTTTTCTGCAAAATGTTCAAAATCGGTGTTGGTCGGCATCGCTGACCGATTCCTGAATTTTAGTTTTCAAGAAGAGTTGAATCTTTAGAAACGGATTTCACATTACTTCTTAGAATATCATTTTCTATCTAAATACTTTTTTTGAGATTTTTCAAAATTTATCAAAATTTGACCGATTCTGGTGTCGACTGGTATCGCCATAAGATTTTAAGATTTTTAATTTGAAAACTTAATTGAATTTCTTGAATCCTATTTCACCAGGCATCTTAAAATAATATTTTCTATTTTTGATAATTTTTCGGAGCGATTCTGAAACAGTCAAAATTTACCCTATAATAATAATATTATTTACCGTTCTTTTCTTTTCTTGCTTTTTCTTCTCCACTTCTCCACTTTATACTCCCATAATATTCTATTAATTTAATTATTTAATAATATATTTAATTATTAATTTTCCTTATTTTTTTCTTTACTTTTCTTTTTTTTTCTTTTCTTTCTTTTTCTTCTTTTCTTTTTCTCTTCCTTTTTCCCTTACCTGCTCCCATACCTCCCCATCCCCTGCCATCCCAACGACAGCATCCAAGATGCAGTAGCAGCAGTATGATGGGCTGCACAGCCTATCCTCTCCCCATCCCTCACCCATTCTCCCCCTCTCCTTCTTCTCCTTTTAACTTCTTTCCTTCTTCCCTTTTCCCTCCTTCATCTTCTCCATTTTATTTCTCCACCAGCCAACACATCCACCATCACCACCGTCGCCTCCACCATCACCACCATTGCACCACCACCTCCCTAGGCTGGTGCCTCCGTCCCCCACACCTCCTCTCCACTCCACCACCTCCTTTCATTTAACCACGACTCCTCCACCTCCAATTTCAATAAAACCCATAACTTCTTCCTCCTTTTCTCCTCTAAAATTCACCAGCAACTCCACCAATTCTACCACTCCAACTACCCCATCATCATCTCCTCCAACTCCTCACCACCTCCAACAACCACCACAACCACCATCTACCACTAACACCATTAACACCATCAACAAACAACCATAACTCCAACACCACCCCACCTCCACACCTCCCCGAGCTTTGACATCACCGTATCTCTTCCTCCCAGTTCCTCTCCTGTTTGGCTCTCGAAGCCCTCTTGCTGCTCGTGAGCACCTCTCAGCTTTTGTATATCTCTTCATGTATTGTACTTTTATATTTTCTAGTGATGTAATATTCCTATAATATTGTGTCACTCTCTGTGATAACCATGTACTTGTACTTTTCTGTTGGAATGTATATTACTACTATGCTTTCGCACTTTGATTCTTGCCTGTACTGATGCTTAGCATATATACGTGAGGGTATTTCTGACCTGTGTATATACATCACAGTGACGTCTCCGTACCCGCGGGATCGGGGCATCACAATCAATCAATTAGAGCCTGGGGAGGCCATTGAAACGTTCGATGCTGAACCATGGGCTAAACAACTTGATCTCCAGTGAGAAAGGCGATTCGAAAAATGCGAACCACCTACTAAAGACAAGGTGATTCAGGTCAATTTGGGTAGTCAAGATCACCCTAAACCCATCTCTATAAGTGAGGGTTTATCACTTACAAAAGAGAAGAATTGATAGCACTCATACGAGAGTATATCGATGTCTTTGCATGGAATTATGAAGATATGCCCGGTCTTGATCCGCAAATAGCCATGCATCGGTTAAACATTAAGCCTAACGTCAAGCCAGTGAACAACAACAATGATGGTTTCGCCCTTATATTATGAGAGCTATTGACCACCTTCAAAAAAACGGTGGAATGCTATGTCGACGACATTGCTGTCAAATGTCGCGATAAGAACGATCATCTTCATGACCTAAGAACAATGTTCGATATAATGCGAGCCCATCAGCTAAAAATGAATCCAACTAAGTCCTTCTTGGGGGTTTCAAGTGGCAAGTTCATGGGGTTTATTGTCACATCAAAAGGAATTCATCTTGACCCAGACAAGGTCAAAGCTATTTAGAACATGCATCCACCTAAGAATCTCAAAGAACTCAGGGGTCTACAATGCAGGTTGGCCTATATTAGAAGATCCATCGCGAATCTCTCGGGCCGTTGTTAACTATTCACCCGGCTTATGAAAAAGGGTGTTTCTTTTGTATGGGATAAAGCCTATCAAGAAGCTTTCGAGGATATCAAAAGATGCCTCACTGAACCCCCAGTCTTAGTGGCTCCCACATCAGAAAAACCATTCCTGCTTTATGTGAAAGCTATGGACCATTCCCTTGGTGCTCTGCTTGCTCAAAAGAATGATGATGATCACGAATATGCCATTTACTTTCTAAGCAGACCCTAATAGAAGCAGAGTCTTGGTATAATCCTATTGAGAAGGAATGTTTAGCTCTTGTTTTTGCTATTCAAAAGACGCAGTATTACTTGGTTGGCCAAACCATACATGTCATTTTCAGAGTTAGTCCTTTGCGTCTCCTCATGACGAAATCAGGATCACTGAATTCAAGGTTAGCTAAGTGGGCCATCCTCTTGTCTCAATATGACATGCTCTTTGTCTCTCAGAAGGCAGTCAAAGGTCAAGCGCTTGCAGACTTTCTACCGGCTCATCCGGTTCCGGAAAGCTCAAAACTTCATGAAGATATTCCAGATGAAATTTTCTAATCTAATATGACTTCAAAGGACGAAGTGTGGCAAATGTTCTTTGATGGAGCATCAAGAACAGGCCCTAAAGGCAAGATCATTGCTGGTGTGTTTTACCACAAAATCATGTCCTTCCTCGGGCGTTTTCATTGACGGAACCATGTTCCAACAATGTGGCAAAATATAATGCTCTACTTATCGGCCTTCAGTTCGCCCGTGAAATGGAGGTACGCTACCTTGAAGCCTATGGTGATTCAAAATGATTGTTAATCAGGTTAAAGGAGAATACGAGGTTCGTCACGAAGATTTGGTTCCTTATTGCCACGTAGTCATCAAAATGGCTAATTTATTTGATGGCTTTTATATCGATCATGTGTCCCGATCCCAAAATACTAGGGCCAACGCCTTGACTGCACTAGCAGCTACATTGGCCTTACCAATCAACACAACATATCATCTTACAGTAGCTACTCGACACCTTGTTTGTCCTAAGCATGTGTTGTAAACTAAGGAAGTCCATGTAACTTTAATAGATTTTGAACCAAGAGATTGGCAGTTTTCCCTCATTGACCATACTTTACATGACATATTGCTGGATGACCCTAAAGAAGCAGCTTCTATTCGACGAAGGTCTCTCCGCTTCTACTATGACCCATAGTAAAGACACTCTATCGTCGTTCATATGACGACATCCTACTCTGTTGCCTCTCTAATTCGAAAGCACAAGAAGTACTCAAAGAGGCGCACATGGTATATGCAGAGCTCATCAACCAGGTCTGAAACTCAAGGATTGATTGCACAGACTTGGTTATTATTGGCCAACCATGGTAGAGATGCCATGAAATACATACAGAGGTGTAAAGCCTATCAAATCCATGCAGACTTTATATATCAACCTCCGGAGTTACTTCATCCGACTGTTGCTTCGTGGCCATTCGAAGCATGGAGAATTGATATCATAGGACCTACAGCCCCTCGTCAATAAGAGGTCATCGGTTCATCTTAGCAATAACCGATTATTTATCAAAGTGGGCGGAGGCTATGCCACTTATTGAAGTTAAAACTTCCAACGCGATCAACTTTATCAAACACCATGTTATTTATCAGTTTGGTGTCTCCAGACGGATTATTCATGATAATGGTCACCAATTTGCAAGCCAAGTATTCTATCGGTTTTGCAATAAGTACCGGATTCAGAATGTGGCACCAACTGCTTATAACCCTGCTGTTAATGGTTTGGCGAAAGAATTCAACAATTATCATGCTACTCTAGAATTTCATTTCATCAAGCAAACGAGATTGGAATGAGAAGCTCAGTGAATGTCTTTGGGCTTACCGAACTATAGTTCGAGCCCTGGCAGGCAATACGCCTTTATTTTGGTATACGGGTGCGAAGCAGTCATACCGTTAGAGATCCAGATGTCATCACTATCGGTTACGTTAGCAACCTAGATGACAAAGGAAGATAATGATCGATTACGTCTTCAAGAACTCGAAGACCTAGATGACAAAGGACCGCAAGCTCAATAACACATTGAGTTGTACGAAGCACGAATCTCGAAAGCCTTCAATAAGAAGGTTAAGCAAAAGGTATTCTAAAAAAGGAGATTTGGTTTTAGCCGTCAAGTGACCCATGATCATGACGCACAAAATCAAAGGCAAGGTTCAACCCAAATGGGAAGGACCGTTCGTAATAGAGACAGTCTATTCAAATGGAGCATATCGCCTTATAACCCCAGACGGTGATACACTCATGATGCCGATCAATGGCAGATTCTTGAAGAAATACTATCCTTGATAGGATCCTTCTTATGATCAGGTAGTTAACATTACACCTCTGACCAGAATTTTTAGATCCAAAATGTTTGGAAGAGCGCCAAAGAAGAAATTAGGTTATGAACTTCGGTTTTAGCCTTGTCACTCTTCTCCAATTCACTGTCGACCAGTGTCGAGCCGGTCGAACACTAGTTACATTGAAGAAGAAATAAGGTTATGAACTTCAGTTTTAGCCTTGTCACTCTTCTCTAATTCACTGTCGAATAGTGTCAAGCCGATCG
The DNA here is from genome assembly GCA_038442645.1 of Agave tequilana. Lineage (NCBI taxonomy): Eukaryota > Viridiplantae > Streptophyta > Magnoliopsida > Asparagales > Asparagaceae > Agave > Agave tequilana. The sequence goes on from JAVJIF010006537.1 coordinate 107,615, forward strand.
AACACTAGTTACATTGAAAAAGAAACAAGGTTATGAATGTCAGTTTTAGCCTTGTCACTCTTCTCTAGTTCACCTATGAACTTGTCAGGAGCTGTCCTATTGACAGATTACATCACCATTGATCGACACCGAACTAATGGAACATTGATGATGCATGATGTCAACATTGTGATGACAAAGATGGATTAGGGTTTGGGATTCAAAATGTTTGGAAGAACGCCAAAGAAAAGCTTCCTTCCTCATTCAATGAATCGTATCATGGTCGAATAACGCCGAGTCGACCGAACATGGGTGATATTATAATGCATGACGTAAACATCGAAGAAAAGATAAAGGCAAAATGTTAAAATTTTAGCCTTGTCACTCTTCTTTAGTGTATAGACATGTACCTATCTTCAACTTAGAAGAATAGGTCATAGTTTGAAGTCAAGCATGCCTGAGTGACAGTTTAAGGCGTTCTTCTTTATAATCAGAAGGATAGTTTATCTAGCCTGACTGTTCTATATATAGTGGTGGCATACCTCCCTGCTCATGTTCAATCGATCGAAGCTCAACCCAATGACCAAAGGGTCCGAACAATTAGATGGAAAATCAATGGAGCTTATCTGATGACTTATCAAGCCAAACTCATTAAAGAAGGTTCGTGACGCATCCTTTTGTAGAACCTTTCCACTACTTTCACGTTCATATCAAAATGTGGTAACCGATCGAATGGAAGATCAAATGAATTTATCTGATGGCTTATCAAGTCAAAACTCATTGAAGAAGGTTTATGACGCATCCTTTTGCAGAACCTTTCCACTGTTTTCACGTTCATCTTAAAACATGAAAACAAAATAAGGATTGACAGGGACTCCACGAGGAAGGTTAATCTCTAGATAAAATTCTCGCAGAATTCGTATCCACTCTTTTAATCCCCAGCTCATCTACGGAGTGAAAACCCAGGAGATACATTGCGTTACTTAATGTAACAAAATGATCCAACGCCTCTAACGGCTAAGGATAGAGGAAAATATTTGCTTTTTAGTCCAACATAAGTCCTCGACAACTCATTATGCTGAGGGAAATAGCATGACTAGCTTAACTCAAACGGTAGTTAGTAAAGGCATATCAAACCCGTTGACAGCTGAGAGTTTGCTAAAAATACTAAGGGACCTGATCCCATTTGATTCCTCTCCAAAATCACTTACCAATTCTCGTCCATGGAATGATAGGACCACATAAGATAATATTCATTTCTCTTACAAAATGAATCACGAGTCAAACCTAACATGCTAACATTAAACCTCTAGTAGTGAGACTCTAATATGTTCCCCGGCGGATAAAATCAATATCCCTAACAAATCAAAATTCCACGTGTCGTTCTCTTAATAGAATGACAGGTGCAATTAAAATGCTGTTATGTTCAAATTCCTCTGACAGGCTGCTTTACAAATCTCGTTCTAAATCCCCACGGAGTTCTCTGACATATGATCTCTTATGGGATTCATATTTCTTAACTCCCCACCGAGTTTCTGGTAGACTCTCTTTAAAGTCTATTATTTCCTTTCCAAGTCCCCAATGGACTTTCTTGGTTGTCATGTTAACAATATACCTATGATAATTTCTTCCAAATAAAATCGAAAGGAGATATCAATTTTCTCATGGAGTTTATGATCAAACCCTATTTCCCCAATGGAATTCATTATTTTTATCATCACGTACAGTTTACCACCTCTGAACGGTAAAAATCTCGAGCTTGGTGGTTTATCAATCAGTTATGTCCATGATACCTCTGAACTGACAGATAATCAAGTCTCATCTTTCAGTCCAGTAGGAACTATCCCTTTGTTGTTATGTCCAGTTCGCCACTGATCGGGGCGAAACAAGCACTCAGAAATGTGTCTTTATGAAATCAATGTAATTATATATGTGTGCTAATATTCCCTCGATACTTCCGTTATAGCATTCACTCGACAGGTCGAATCCACAGGGACGGGAGGCGATAGAATCATTAACAGTTTATGTTCACGTTGGTTGTTAACAAGTTCTTCTTTGTTAAATAATGAGAAAAAGTAAAAGAAAAAGAAAAAGAAAAGAAATCTAGAAGTGACAGGTGAAGAAGGCGAGAAAACGCGAAGTGAAAACAAATAAGAAGTGGGTTTGAAAATAAAAAGAAGATGAAACAAAGATGACTAAGAAGTTGGTGAAAACAACGATGAAAAGATAAAAGAAGTGTTTTGAAATCGATTTTTAAAACAAAGTAAAAAGAAAGGAGAATACTATGAAATAAATCTCATGGTTTCTAACTACTAATTACTCCACTAACATGCTAACCTCTTAGTGATAGTTGCCTCACATGGATCCTTGGCCATTACTAGTCCTTGACTTCAAGAGATGATATAGAGCATGACAAATAAGATGGTTCTTCACATTCAAACTTGCATCAAGAGCAAGCTAATACAAATATTAGATCATCAAAACTGTTAGGAGCAAGCATGAAATAAGAGAGAGTTAGTTTGGTTAGCAAGTTAGCAAGTTAGATGTTAGAACCCATCATTATGAGCCACCAGTGGCTCTTGCAAGAGCAAGGCCTTGTAGAGGCTATTAGATTCATATGGATTATCAAGTAAGTGGTTAGCTAGTTAGTGGTTAGTAGTTAGTCACCATGAGAGAAAATCTAGCTAAGCATCATGTAGAAGATAGAGAAGATTATAACTGAGAAGAAAGGAGACACACTTACATAGATTGTCACCATTTATTATATCAATATCTCTCTATCTCTCTCTGAATCAACTCAGCCCTAATACATGATCTATAAAAGAAAAGAAAATATAAAATAAAAGAGAGAAATGAAATCACCTAGAGGGGGGTGAATAGATGATAATACTAATCAATGCACAAATTTAAAAATGAGATGATGCAACGATCACTCAAAGCAAGATTAGAAGCCGAATACCCCGTGAAGGGCTCTGAACTCCTTCCTCGTGATTCTTCTAAATAAGAGTTTGAGGTGCGCAATGCAATCTTATTGTGAGAGTATAGATAACAATATAGGAATGAATGAAAAGCAAGTAAATAACACAAGTAAACCAATCGCAAACACAGAGATTTGTTTCGAGGTTCAAGCACCCAACTCTACGTCCCCGCCTTCACCCAGAAGGATTTCCGATCCACTACAAATTTCACAAAGGATTACAACTACTAGGGAGTACCCAACTCCTCAATCACACTCCGCTAGTCCAGAAGTAGTGGAGCCACAAATACAACAATCACTTGGTGATCAAAAGACCACAAACTCTCTTTTGAAAAACTTTTCTTTACAAAAACCCTAGAGAATAATGTATAGGATTGAAGCTCAAGGTTTGTAAGTGAAAAATAAAACAAAGTAGAAGAGAGTTGTGATTCAAAAACTTCAGAGAAAAATCAGAGATTAGAGCACAAAAACTGAGAATGAAATCTTCTCTCAAGAACACTCAAACTTTTGATTTCTGTGCAAATGTTGTTGTAATTCTCCTCAACCATGTCCACCCCGATTTATAGGATATAGATAGAGATTAAAGGGTAAACAATAATTTTGACTAATCAGGAAAGATAAGACCCAAAACCAGCCTTAAACCTCGTTTGGAGAATAAAAACACGTTTTAAAATATGTTTAAAAAACTATCCGTTTGACTAATAATACACTCACCGTCGACCGGTTTTCAAAATCTTTTGACGGTTGGCAGGCCCCGGTCGACCGCCCGGTCGACCGTCCCAAATAGAGAGTTGGGTGCAGTCAGTCGGTCGACCGTCCGGTCACCCGATATGGGGTCCGGTCGACCGCCCGGTCGGCCGGATAACGTGCACACATGCACCACCCAACGGTCGGAACTGCGGTCGACCGTTCTGACCTGTAATAGAGCCGGTCGACCGTCCGGTCGACCGCAACAGGTCAAAACAGATTTTTTTTTTTGAGGAAAAGTTTTTGAAGACAAGTTTATTTTCAAAAATGATTTTTGTAAAGACTTTGTAAAATACAATAAACTAAGTTTGCAAATACTTGAAATAGGTCTATTAAAGTATTTTATACAAGAGACAAAAATAATCTTTTGAAAACATGTGCAATTTTGTGTGTGTGGGGAATTTGAGCTTCAACACTATATACTATCCTTTAACAAACTAACAAAAATAAAGACTATATAGGAAGGTGTCTTTGAACCGCGTTGCCGAGCTAGAGCCTCCACTCCTATGAAAGAGTCCTCTTGCGCCATCAACCTTTCAATATGTTTTAAGCGCCAATAACCTTGCAACATGCTTAAAGCCATCAAGACTTGTACAACCCTGAAATTCATTCTAGAATCTTTATTAGTACCAAATAGCTTCTATATGTTTTGTTATTATTAAAACGTATATAAATGGAGAGTGTAACCTTTGGGCCAACAATCTCCCCCTTTTTGATGATGACAAAACATATAAGCTATAATACAAGATATAAAAGGGAGGTAAAAAATCCCCCTCAAATAATGCTATATTAAACAAGTATAAAACAACTTATTATGTGAGGATCTTGCAAAACACATAAAACATAAATAAACACTACACTATATCAAAACACATAACACATATTTCTCCCCCTTTTTGTCATATATCATAAAGGGATATGATAGTAAGAAAACTTCCTTATTCAACAACACAAACATTTAGTTCACCACATATAAAAGAAAATCTATTGTAGTCAAGTGGTTTAGTGAAAATATCGACAAGTTGAAAATCAGAAGAAACATAATCAATATCAATATCACATTTCTCAAAATGATCTCCAAGAAAGTGATATCAAATCTCAATGTGCTTGGTCTTATTATGTTGATTTGCATTCTTAGTCATATGAATAGTACTAGTATTATCACAAATATTTTGATATGGTCATAATGCAAATCATAATCAAGGAGAGTATGTTTCATTCAAAGGACTTGAGCACAACAAGCCCCCCAACATACTCCGCCTCGGCGGTTGAGAGGGCTACCGAATTTTGTTTCTTGGAAGATCATGAAACAAGACAATTACCATGAAATTGACATGTTCCACTAGTACTCTTCCTATCGACTCTACAACCCGCATAGTCGGGATCCGAAAAACTCGTCATTGAGAATTCTCCGGTCTTCGGATACCATAGACCCATTCCAATTGTGCCCTTAATATAACGAATAATGCGTTTTACCGCAATTAGATGAGATTCTTTGGGACAAGATTGGAATCTAGCACAAAGACACACACTAAACATAATATCCGGCCTACTAGCCATTAAATACAACAATTACCAATCATACTTCTATATAATTTTATGTCAACACACTTACCTTGGTCATCCTTATCAAGCTTGGTGGTGGTGGCCATGGGAGTGTTGCAAAATTTTGAGTCTTCAAGCCCAAATTTCTTGATGAGTTCCTTGGAGTACTTGGCTTGACATGTGAAGATCCCATCACACATTTGCTTGATTTGGAGTCCAAGAAAATAGTTCAATTCACCCATCAATGACATCTCAAATTCACGTTGCATACATTGTTCAAACTCCTTGCAAAGTAATTCATTGGTAGAACCAAAGATTATATCATCAACATATATTTGTACTATAAGAATGTGACTACCAACATGTTTAGTAAATAATGTGGTGTCTACTTTGCCTTTAACAAAATCATTTGATAGAAGAAAACTAGAAAGTCTTTCATACCAAGCTCTTGGAGCTTGTTTTAAACCATACAATGCTTTATCCAGTTTGAAAACAAAATTTGGATGTATATGATCTATAAAACCGGGGGGTTGTTCAACATATACTTCCTCATCAATAAAGCCATTTAAAAATGCACTTTTTACATCCATTTGAAAAGTTTAAAATTTTTATAGGATGCATAAGCTAGTGTGATCCGTATGGCTTCTAGTCGTGCTACGGGTGCAAAGGTCTCCTCAAAGTCGATTCCTTCAACTTGAGTGTAACCTTGGGCCACTAACCTAGCCTTATTCCTAACAACATTACCTGACTCATCCAACTTGTGTAATCACCTAGAGGGGGGTGAATATGTGACTAGCTAATCAAATGGTCAATTAATGTGGAATTAAAACTATTTATACACACTAAAACTTCTTAAGCTAAACACCAAGTATAACACAAGAGTGTAGCCGGATTCCCCGTGAAGGGCTCTGGACTAACTCCTCAAGATTCCTCTAAATAAGAGTTGAGGTGCCGCGTTGGCTCTCTTGGTTGAAGGCAAGTATTAGCAAACAATCCCCAAGCATATAACAATATGAGCACAAATATATATCAAGCATATAAAGATGAAAGCAATATAAGCATGCAAGATATAAACAAGTAAGAGATAGAGAGAGCAATCGCAAACACGGGAGAATTGTGTCAAGGTTCGAGCACACTTGCTCTATGTCCCCGCCTTCAACACTTGAAGGATTTCCACTAAAATACGATCCCACCGGATCACTCAGTGCCGCAACACCTATAAGGAGTTCCCACTAGAACTCTTGGACACTCTAGTCCCTTCACTCATTCCCGTAAGAACTACACACCGCAAGCCCACTACTCGCCGAGGTCGCACCTCTACAAAGAGCTCTCACTAGAACTCGAAACACCGCTAACACACAAGTACGCCTCCTTAAAGCAAAGATGAAGTCTTTGGTGATCACAACACTTTGATCACCTAAAAACAATCTCACAACAACTCTCCTATAGGATGATATAGCAATGGATAGCTCAAGTGTTTGTGAGAAAAACAAAGATTAAAGTTGTGGTGGAAAACACAAGAAAATCACTTTTGGAAACTCTTGATAAACTCTACTTTTGAATGGAAGTATTTGGCTCTAAAATAAGTGGGGGGAACCTCTTAATAAAGTAGGAAAAACTAGTGCAAAAACCCACTTAAAATCTTGTTAAAAACAGTCCATGGGTTCCTCCCTTTTATAGGCTAGAAAAACTAGCCGTTGGGGCAAAACAGCAGCCTGGACGGCTGTCGGTCGATTGGCCCGGTCGACCGCCAATGGTTAGAAATCTGACTGTTGGAGCCTCGGTCGACCGGCCCAGTCAACCGTGGCCTGGAACAGAGAGCAAAGCTCTCTGCTGGTCGACCGACCCGGTCGACCGGGGCTTTCCAGAGAGCAGAAGCTCTCTCGCGGTCGACCGGGTCGGTCGATCGGCCCTCCAACCAAATTGGCGCGCACGTTCTGTGCACGTCGGCCGACCGACTCGGTCGACCAACTCCTGGAGTGGTCGACCGGTCCGATCGACCGACAGAAGCTAGAACAAAACATTTTAGGGATTTAAAACTTGGTATTTTGACTTTTGATAAAATTCCATAAAATCTCTAAAAATCTACAAAAATAGTTTTAGTATTATACTTTGATATACAAACATGTTTGAATAAAATCAAGACATGTTACAAACATTTTGAACTATTTTTGTAACTTAGAAATTTTGGCTAAAAACAAAATCGTATTTTTTCAAAATAGAATTTTTCAAAACTTCTTCAAATACAAAAATAAGATATTTTAAACACTTTTAAAGCATAGAGTGTATGGATATGATCCACTACACATACATGATGAAATATCTATGTTTTTGATAATAAAACACTAAAATAGTTTTAGTTAAAACACATGTATATATTAAACTCCAAAAACTAAAACCGGTATTTTTCCAAAATGAAGACTCTTTTGTATTTTTTCAAAATAAAAACTCTTTTATGAAAACACATCTAAATCTTGTGTGTGAATGTATATGGTATACTTGAGCAATCCACCAACTATTCTATCCTTTACATTTTATCTAAAAATAAAATCTTAACAAAACAAACCTAAACTCAAGTCTTCTCTTGAAGGGCTTCACTTGAAGTCTTCTTCTCCTTCTAGACTTGGTCCAAACTTTGATCCAAAGAGCTAGACTCCTCTTGAGTACTTGATGTGGTCTTGATGCATACGCTCTTGAATCAAACTGTGTTAGCTCCAAAACTTGACTTTAAATCCTTTGTTGAAGCTAAACACCAACTAAGATCTTGATCATAAATCTGAAACTAATTAAACACAAGATCATTAGTACTAATAACTACATGAGTTAATCATCATCAAAACTTGAGTGATGGGCCTTTGAGCAAACAATCTCCCCCTTTTTGATGATGACAAAACTCATAAAGTTATATATGCATGGATTAAAGTAAAGCTTCAAAGAAGCTCCCCCTTAACTCATGCATAACAATAAACAAATATATATTCAATTAAAGCTTGTAAACATAAACAAACATGTCTGCAAACATAAGGAGATAAACATGCTAATCAAGCATAAAACTCATCAAATTCTTCTCTCCCTTTTTGCAAAACAAAACAATATGCATAAACCAAAAATTCTTTCTCCCTCTTTATGTATAAAGCAAGGAAAATATGCATATATACTAAAATACTTCTCCTCCTTTTTGTCAATCATCCACAAAGTGGTTAAAGTAAACACAAAACAATGTTCTCCCCCTCTTTGTTCAAAACAAAAAAATCAACAAAGGGTGAAATCAAATCAACCAATAAGGAGATATATGCGATATACATTCATGAAGAGGAAGACACTGAGTTAACTTCCCTACATATATGCAGTACATGAAGAAGGGATGACAAGCCCTAACTCACATAACGCATAATATGCAATGTATAAGAGGAGATGTGAAGATCCCCCTACACACGTGTATCGCATAAAGAAGAGTTGTCAAGCTCCTCAATATAAGATACACTCAACATGAATCTATATGTAGAAGAGATGTTAAGCTCCCCTTGCATATACGCACTACAAATCAAAACATTTTTAAATCAAAAATTTTTGATAATTACTTAAAACAAATTTTGAAGTTTACTCAAGGTAATACAACACATTTTGAGATACCTTTGTAATTAAACAAAAAATTTTATGATATCAATTGTAACTAAAACATATCAAAACATTTTTAAGAATCCAATTGTAACTAAACAGTACAAAATTTGAATTTTTCTTAAATTAAGATATCACAAGATATAGATACCATATTAAAATAGAAACATTTGTGATACCAAATTGAAGATGAAAAATTGAAATCGAAACATTTTTACATTTTGATACCAATTTAAATTTACATTAAATTTTGATACCAATGGAAATACATGATAAATTTTGATACCAAGTAGGTAAAACATATTGATACCAAATGAAATTTAAACTCAATTGGAAATTGAAACATATTGATACCAATAAAATATATGGATACCAATTGAAGTATATTGTAAATTATGATATCAATAAAAAATACCAATTGAAGATAATGCATAAGCTTGTCAAAAATGCCAATTGAGATACCAATTGAAAATCAAGATTTGAATTAAGCTTAGTATAAACATACTTTGTGCTTAAAACATGTAAATATCTTGTAAATCAAGCACAAATAAATCATATATATGTATGAAAATGAAAATACCAACAGAAATTGATATTATATGAAACGAAGCATACATATATAGAAAACAAAATATGAGTATATACAAAATATGTCAATTGTGATACCAACTAAAAATATGATGTGAAATTAGTGTATAACTCATAAAAATCCACCCGTTTCATGCACAAGATAAAGGTTTTCAATAAAGCATACAAGGCATGCTCGCCCATCCGTCCGCCCATAACGGGGTTGGTAGGAATTTTCAAAAACTAGAGTTTGAAAATATTTTTATTGTGAAAATACTACCAAATGAAGAATAAATAACTATTTAAAAGTAATTTTTAAAAACTAGTTAAAGATCCTTCAAATATGAAATCAAATCATATGAATCCATGAAGCATGCTAAAAACACAAGAATTGACACTCCAAATATATAAGGCTCAAAATATCTCATGAAAAACAATGTCATGAGTAAACAAATGAAATGTGAGTGTACCATAATCATGTGAGTAGCATTTTCATGAACTAAGCAATAAGGCTCAAAAATATCAATCATGTGAAAAACATGAAAATTCATTTTTCATATAAAGATGAAAAACATAAAAAATTCATTTTTCATCTAAAAATAAACTTCTAGGTATATGTATGTTTCTATTCAAAACTAATAATATGCATACATAACCCAAACATAAAAGTGTTCATAATATAAATTGCATGAAGGCAAATGACTCAAAGGGGTATACATGTATATTTATTAGATTTGAAGTGAAAATTACATATACATGAAGTAAAACATGTAAATAGGCAAAACAAGTGTAAATGAGGAAATCATCAAAACTAGCCTATACATGTGCATATAGTGAGTACAAATGAACAGTGAAGTGTAACGTATATGAATCAAATGTTGCTCACTACTTGTACACGTATATATCCAAGTTTTGATAAAAACTACATCTAAACTAGTATTTACCACATGAAGCACAAATATAAAACATGAACATGCTAATAATATCATATATGTAAAAAGCATGTAAATAAACTAGGAGTTTAGAGATAGTTACCAAACCATAAGAACTATGTCTAAGTCTCCAAAATATGGTGGTTGTCCCACCAAACTTCCTTGATAGCGGTACATCAAATGTATGTCCATCAAGTCCATGCATCCACCACCAAGGGACCAAATCTCTCACGTCATGTGAGAGCCCGCACCTACATCAAATACAAAAGGTGGGGACTTTGGTACCCATTTTCTTTTGGGTCCTCGGGGTTTAGCATTGTAAGGAACCCAAACATTCTTGTTAGCAAAATTAATAGTATTTACTCTATCATAATAAAATTTTGCTAAATGGCCTTTGCGGCCATAATGTATACACTTGTACACTCTACTATGCACATGTGAATGAGTATGATCATGGCGTGCAAAGTATGCAAAAGCATGTTGTGGGTGATGTGCATGAACATGGGGAACTTGTTTCTTTTGAAACAAGGATTCCAATTTAGAATGGTTAAATGCACATTTGCTCAAAGTTGAGCTCAAACAATCTATTTTATTTTTCAAAAATTTAACTTCATTTTTATCAATAGTTGTGACATGAAAAGCATGATCAACAAACTTTTTCTTTTTAGAAACATTAACTTTTTCTTTTCTACAATTTTTCTTTTTAAAGAGTTATTTTCTTGCAAAGCAATTTCTTTTTGTTTTCCACCAAAACAATTTTATCTTTCAAAGAAGTATTTCCTTCACAAAGATCATTTAATTTAGAAGGCAAGAAAATATTTTCATTTTTCAAACTTTTATTTTCTTTGAAAAACATTCCAATTTTTCTTGTAAAGGATCTTTTTCATTTAACATGGCATCAAATTTGTTTTTCATTTTCTTATTATCCTTTTTAAGCATGTCATATTTTTCTAGAAGTTGTTGATAAAAAGAAGCAAATTCATTATAGGACACATCAACATCCTCTTCTAGCTCGGATTCGGTGTTTACCTCAAGGGGGTTATCCCCTTGGACCATGTAGCATACATTGAAAACTTCACTTCCAACATCCGAGTCGCTTCCCGTATAATATTGTTCTTGTTCGCCAAGGGAGATGATGGTGTTCTATACTACAAAAGCCGAGTCAAGATTAGTAACCCTACATAAATAATCATTATTTAGGGTACTCTTCAAAGCATGAATGAATTTTGAGTTAGCCTCAATATACTTGCTATTATTAACATATGAATCTTTAGTAGTAGCAAGATAAACATATATGCCTAGGCCTTTGAGGTACATGGACATCTTAACCTTCTAAGTTTGGATGTTAAGAATGTCAAAGGTGGGAGGTGACATGAAATCCATGTGTGTGTAAACAAATATTGTGATTAGCTATAAAATGAGGATCTTTAACTCAATGTTGTTAGACTCAATCAAGAGCACTTGGCTCTGATACCAATTATAATCATCTAGAGGGGGGTGAATATGTGACTAGCTAATCTAATGGTCAATTAATGCGGAATTAAAACTATTTATGCACACTAAAACTTGTTAAGTTAAACACCAAGTATAACACAAGAGTGTAACCGGATTCCCCGTGAAGGGCTCTAGACTAACTCCTCAAGATTCCTCTAAATAAGAGTTGAGGTGCCGCGTTGGCTCTCTTGGTTAAATACAAGTGTTAGCAAACAATCCCCAAGCATATAACAATATGAGCACAAATATATATCAAGCATATAAAGATGAAAGCAATATAAGCATGCAAGATATAACAAGTAAGAGATAAAGAGAGAGCAATCGCAAACACGGGAGAATTGTTTTGAGGTTCGAGCACACTTGCTCTACGTCCCCGCCTTCAACACTTGAAGGATTTCCACTAAAATACGATCCTACCAGATCACTCGGTGCCGCAACACCAACAAAGAGTTCCCACTAGAATTCTTGGACTCTCTAGTCCTTCACTCGTTCCCGCAAGAATTACACATTGCAAGCCCACTAGCTCGCCGAGGCCGCACCTCTACAAAAAGTTCTCACTAGAACTCGAGACACCACGAACACACAAGTCCGCCTTCTCAAAGCAAAGATGAAGTCTTGGTGATCACAATACTTTGATCACCTAAAAATAATCTCACAACAACTCTCTTATAGGATGATATAGTAATGGATAGCTCAAGTGTTTGTGAGAAAAATAAGGATTAAAGTTATGGTAGAAAAACACAAGAAAATCACTTTTGAAAACTCTTGATAAACTCTCCTTTTGAATGGAAGTATTTGGCTCTAAAACAAGTGGAGAAAACCTCTTAATAGAGTAGGAAAAATGGTGCAAAAACCCACTTAAAATCTTGTAAAAAACAGTCCATGGGTGCCTCCCTTTTATAGGCTAGAAAAACTAGCCGTTGGGGCAAAACAGCAGCCTGGACGGCTATTGGTCGACCGGCCCGGTTGACCGCCAACGATCAGAAATCCGACCTTTGGAGCCTCGGTCGACCGGCCCTATCGATCGTGGCCTGGAACAGAGAGCAGAGTTCTCTGTCGGTCGTCCGACCCGGTCGACCGGGGCTTTCCAGAGAGCAGAAGCTCTCTTGCGGTCGACCGGGTCAGTCGACCGGCCCTGCAGCCAAACTGGCGTGCACGTTCTGTGCACGTCGGTCGACCAGTCGGTCGACCGGCAGAAGCCAGAACAGAACATTTTAGGGATTTAAAACTTGATATTTTTGACTTTTGATAAAATCTCATAAAATCTCTAAAAATCTACAAAAATAGTTTCAGTATTATACTTTGATATACAAACATGTTTGAGTAAAATCAAGACATGTTACAAACATTTTGAAACTATTTTGTAACTTAGAAATTTTGGCTAAAAACAAAAACCGTATTTTTTCAAAATAGATTTTTCCAAAACTTCTCCAAATAAAAAACAAGATATTTTAAACACTTTTAAAGCATAGAGTGTATGGATATGATACACTGCACATACATGATGAAATATCTATGTTTTTGATAGTAAAACACTAAAATAGTTTTGATTAAAACACATGTATATGTATTAAACTCCAAAAACCACAACCGGTATTTTTCCAAAATGAAGACTCTTTTGTATTTTTCGAAAATAAAAACTCTTTTATGAAAACACATCTAAATCTTATGTGTGAGTGTATATGGTATACTTGAGTAATCCACCAACTATTCTATCCTTTACATTTTATCTAAAAACAAAATCTTAACAAAACAAACCTAGACTCAAGTCTTCTCTTGAAGGGCTTCACTTGAAGTCTTCTTCTCCTTCTAGACTTGGTCCAAACTTTGATCCAAAGAGCAAGACTCCTCTTGAGTACTTGATGTGGTCTTGATGCATAGGCTCTTGAATCAAACCTTGTTAGCTCCAAAACTTGACTTTAAATCCTTTGTTGAAGCTAAACACCAACTAAGATCTTGATCATAAATCTGAGACTAATTAAACACAAGATCATTAGTACTATAATTACATGAGTTAATCATCATCAAAACTCGAGTAATGGGCCTTTGGGCCAACAACTTGTTTCTAAAAATCCACTTAGTACTAATTATTGGTCTATCATGGGGTCTAGGAACAAGATGCCAAACTTGGTTGCGCTCAAATTGATTGAGCTCTTCTTGCATAGCAAGCAACCAATATGAGTCACCCTCGGCTTCGAGAATATTTTTGGGTTCAAAATGAGATATGAATGCATAATGCCCTCACAAATCATGGGGTTTGGAGCGAGTGTGGTTACCCCTTTGATACATCACCTATGATGAGATCTTGGGATGATTTGAGGCGTATCTCCAATCTTTAGGAAGTGGTTGTGATTGTTCCACTTCATCTTTTTGAACTTCACCAATAGGTTCTTGCTTGTCTTCTTGGATGGGTGAGTCCTTCAAGGATATTTTCTCCATGTCCTCTCCTAATGAGTCAATCTCTACAACATTCTCAACAATTGTATTAGATTCTTCAAATTTAACATGCATAGATTCTTCAATAGTAAGAGATGATTTATTGAACACTCTATATGCTTTGCTAGTACTAGAATGCCACAAAAGACTGCTTCATAAGCCTTGGCATCAAATTTACCCAAATTATCTTTTGTGTTCAAAACAAAATACTTGCATCCAAAAACGTTAAAGTATGAAACATTTGGTCTTCTTAAATGATAAATTTCAAAAGAAGTTTTGAAAGTATTTTTACACAAATAAATTCGGTTGGATATGTAGCATGCGATGTTTACGGTCTCGGCCCATAAGTATTGAGGGAGCCCGTATTCATTTATCATAGTCTTAGCCATTTCTTGAAGAGTTCTGTTCTTCGTTCAACTACTCCATTTTGTTGTGGAGTTCTAGGACATGACATTTCATGCTTAATTCCTTTTCCATCAAAATAAGTCATGAAGAGTTGGTTGACAAACTCACCACCTCTATCACTTCTTATGCGTAAAATCGAAAATCCTTTTTCTTTTTCAACCCTTTTTCGAAAAGTCTTAAAATGCAAAAAAGTTTGATCTTTATGCTCCAAAAGAAAACTCAAGTGAAACGAGAGAAATCATCGACTAAAACAAAAATATATCTATTTTCATTTAAGCATTTAGTTTTAGTTGGTCCAAAAAGATCCATGTGAATCAATTCTAATGGCCTAGATGTCATGATATCCTTGATTGGTTTGAAAGAAGACTTGGTTTGTTTCCGAAGTTGGCAAGCACCACAAATGCGGTCTTTTTCAAACTTCAAACAAGGAATACCCTTCACCAATTCCTTAGAATTTATTCTACCAAGATGATCAAAGAAGCATGGCCTAATCTTCTATGCCATAACCATGAAATCTTATCAAAGGCATTTAAACATTTTGTAGTGCAATCCACATTAAGCATATCAATAATGTAAACATTATTTTCACGAAATCCAGTGAGAATGTATTCTTGGTTTTACAATCAAAAATTTTGCAAGAAGATTCATCAAAAATAACTTTGAGACCACGATCACATAGTTGACTAATGCTAAGTAAATTATGTTTAAGCCCATCAATAAGAACTATATTTTCAATTAAAGGAGATGCACCAATCTTAATGTTACTTATACCGATGATGGTGCCCTTGGAGTCATCTACGAAAGTGACGATGCCACCTTCAACGTACCTCGATAGGGTTGCGAAATTGTTTATGTCCCATGTCATATGCCTTGAGCAACCACTATCAAGGTACCACCGCTCCTTACGTCTTGGAGTCTTGGTGTGTACCTATATCAAATAATTTAAATCTTGATTTGGTACCCATATTTTCTTGGGTCCTAATGCGTTAGTGTTTCGAATCCAAACATGATTATGGTACTATTTATATGATCATAATAAATTTAGCTAAATGACCATTCGGCCACAATAAGTACATTTATAAATTATTCTATATTTAAAAGCATAATGAGCATGTGGTTTATGAACATGTGATTTATGAACATGGGATGATTTTGCATGATTGATATGTGATGTGTTGGCATGATGAACATGTGGAGTTTTAGCATGAGATGTTTTATCATTTTTAGCATGAGAAATATGCATGTGCTTCTTTGAAAACATTTCTTCTAATTTAGTATTGTTAAAAGCACATTCTTTTAAAACATTCCCAAATCATTTATTCTAGTTTTTAACATAGATTACTCATTTTCATCAATTTTAGGATATTTAGCTTTGCAAGCAACTCTATAGGCATCAAAATCTCTTTTGTTGAAATAAGAGTAGAAGATAATTCATCTTTTCTTTTGAATAAATAGCAATTTGATTTTTAAGCATTTCATTTTCCTTTTTCAATTTTAAACAATCTTCTTTTTTAGAATCAAAACTTTCTGAAAGTTCAATGAAAGCTTGTAATAATAATTCTTTACTTATTTCACTATCATCATCATGTGGTTCGGTAATTACCTTAGGTGTGTTTGCCATGAAACACACATTGGCGTGTCAACTTCATCTTCAGATTCACTTTTCGAGTCCCAAGTGGCTTTGTACACCTTCTTTTCAAATGGCTTCTTTTGCTTCAAGGAGGAAGATAACTTTTTCTTGAAATCTGGACAATCGGCTATGATGTGTCCGGGTTTCTGACAGTTGTAGCATATGATCTTTTCTCCTCCTTCCCTTCTCATCGCCTTCTATAGTTGAGCTTATTCTTGCGATACATTCTTTTTACATTTCTCACAAGAAGAGATAGCTCTTCATCATCTTCTTCATCTTCTTCATCATCGTAGTTGGTGGAGGTAGACTTGAAAGGTATAGACTTTTTCTTTTGAGGCGCCGCTTCTTCTTTAGCCTTTTTCTCCATCTCATGAGTCTTAAGATTTCTAATAAGACTTATGAGTGTTGGCCCAAAAGTTACGCTCTCCATTTGTTTAGAGTTTTGATGATAACAAAACAAATAAGAGCTAGTTGGTATTAATAAGTATGTTCAAGATAAGTTTCAGGTTTTGTACCATGTTTGGAAGCCATTGCTTAGCTCTTGCAAGATCTTCTAGGATTCATGGAGTAAAGAAGTCTTATGGCACATCAAGGAAGGATCATAGAAGAGAAGGCTCTAGCAAGACTTTTTCATGGCTCAAGACTTCAAGATTGCTCAAGATAATTCATTAGTTTTGTTAAAGAATAGTGATTAGGATTGAAGCTCTATATTCCAACACACACGTTTTTGCGCACATGCATTTCCTAGAATATTCCCTATAAAGATATACAAAAATTTTAATACAAAGACTTTTGTTTATAAACTCAATTTTAGGCATTATACATGTTTCATATCAAAATATTTTATTACATATCAAAATCTCCTTAAAATTGTGTTTGAGTTTCAGCTTTTGGCCTGAGCGGTCGACCGACTGGTCGACCGTCACTATGTCAGGTCAAACCGGTCGATCGACCCAGTCGACTGGTATTCTGTCTGTTTTGATGTATCAGTGTGCATGTTTACCGGTCGACCGGACTGTCGACCGGAGCCCTTCGGTCGACC
Source organism: Agave tequilana (assembly GCA_038442645.1). NCBI lineage: Eukaryota > Viridiplantae > Streptophyta > Magnoliopsida > Asparagales > Asparagaceae > Agave > Agave tequilana. The sequence continues at coordinate 124,987 of JAVJIF010006537.1, forward strand.
GGGCGGCTGGCCGACTGAAGTGGTGCTACTCTCTGTTTGTTTCGGCCGACCGAGCGGTCGACCGATAGCCTGCAACGGCTCTTTTTATTTGAATCACGGTCGACGGCCGGCCGACCGAGGTAGCCATTTCAGCCATAACAGCTAGTTTTTTAAACACGTTTTAAATTCGTGTTTTTCGTTTTTAAACGTATTTAGGGCATATTTTATGGGTCAAAATCTTCCTTATTGATATTATATGTGTTTACCTTTTGATCCCTAACCCTATCCTATAAATAGTGGTGATTAGGGCTATGTTTTCAACAACAAGAAAAACAATCAAGCTATATACAAAAGTTTCAAAGTCTTCAAAAGTTTTCATGAGAGTTTGGTCCTTGGTTTTTGTGCTGAAGATTCCTCTCATCGCTAAAGTTTCATTTTCTAAACTCTCTCTAGTTCATTTCCTTTTTCACTTACACTATTTTGAGCTTCAATTCTAACCATTACTCTACAGGGCTCTTGTAAGGGAAAGAGACGTTTGCAAAAGATAGTTTGTGGTCTTTTGATCACTAAGAGTGAATTTGTACTTGAGATTGTGGAGTTGGGTACTCCAGTGTATTTGTAACCTCTTTGTGAAGTTATAGTTATTAGAAATCCTTCTGGGTGAAGGCGGGGATGTAGAGCTGGGTGCTCGAACCTCGGAAAAATTCTTCGTGTTTGCGTTTGGTTTACTTGTCTTACTTGCTCTTAATTCTTGCTAACTTTATATTCATTGCTTTATCTACTTGCTTCACATTTTCTTTGCAACATGTACTTGTTCTTCATTTTTATAGTTATATTCACTTGTTGCATCATATTTTTTAAAGTGTGCATTGATTAGCATAATCACCTATTCACCCCCCCTCTAGGTGATTTTCAATTGGTATCAGAGCTTGGACTCTAGGTTTGGCTTAACATCCTTAGGGAGATCCTTAAAATTTGCTAATCAATATTTGCATTCTTTCATACATACACTAGTAAACATGGCCGATAACATCAAAACCCCTCCTAAATTTGATGGACTTAATTTACCTATTTGGAAGTTAGGATGACTATCTTTTTACAATCTTTAGGTAGCTTAGTTGCAAAAGCCTTGACCAAACCCTATGTTAGACCGATAGTGATGAAAGCACATGGTCCGACTTTACCTTTAGAGAATATGAGGCTAATTCAAAAGCCCAAAACTCTCTCCTAACCGCCTTGAATGAGGATGACCTTACACGGGTAATACATTGCCAATCCGCCTATGAGATTTGGCAACATTTGTTGGTCACACACGAGGGGACTTCACAAGTTAAGAGAGCTAAGATAGATCTCTTAAGGTCCCAATATGAATCTTTTAAAACGATTGATGATGAAACCATTGATTGCATGATTACAAGGTTTACTAAAATCACCAATGCTCTTTCTTCTTTAGGTGATGATATTTCCAATGACCAAAAGGTGCGAAAAGTGATTCGGGCTCTTCCTTCATCATGGGAGATAAAGGCCACCACCTTGAAAGAATTGAACGACAAGGATGAAATGGACCTCATGAGTCTCATCGGGAACTTAAAGACCCATGAGATGGAAAAGAAGGCAAAAGAAGAGGCCGCTCCGCTAAAGAAGAAGTCCATAGCATTCAAATCGTCATCCACTCTTGAGGACGATGAAGAAGATGAAGAAGAAGATGAGGAGCTCTCCCTTCTTGTGCGAAACGTCGAAAGGATATACCGGAAGAACAAGCTCAACTTCTGAAGAAAATTTGAAGGTAAAGAGGAGAGAAGAATTATTTCTACAATTGCCGAAAGCCCAGACATATCATGGCTGATTGCCCGGAGTTCAAGAAGAAGATGACTTCCTCCCTCAAGTCAAGGAAGCCGGTCGAAAAGAAAGCCTACAAAGCCACATGGGATTCGGAAAGCGAATCCGAAGACGAGGTAGACACGGCGAACATGTGTTTCATGCAAACACACCAAAGGTAACCCCACAACCTCTTGATGAAGATGATGAGTTATCTAAAGAAGTTATTGTACATGCTTTTGTTGAACTCTCCGAAACATATGATAATAAAAAGATTGAGTGTTCAAAATTGGAAAAGGAAGTTGCTTTTCTTAAAAATCAACTTGCTATGGTTTCTAAAGAAAAAGATGAAATTCTTCCAATCTCATTTCTATTCAAAAAGAATTTAGTGATTATAAAGTTGCTTGCAAAGCAAAATTTCCTAAGATTGATGAAAAAGAAATTCTTCTTTAAAAACTAAAATGGTTGATTTTGAGAAGGTTTTGAAAGATTGTACTTTTAACACTAAGAAACTTGAAGAAAAGTTTTCTAAAAAGCACATTACTCATGCTAAAGATTCTCATGTAAAGATTTCTCATGCTCACACTTCACACAACACTCATGTTAAATCCACACATGCTCACAAGTCTCACATACACTATGCTTTTAAATATGGTAGAGTGTATAGATGTACTTATTGTGGTAAGAATGGACATTTGGCTAAGTTTTGTTATGACCAAGTAAATAGATCAAATAATTTTGTTTGGGTTCATGGCACTAACCCTTTAGGACCCAAAAAAATGTGGGTACCAAATCAAGTCCTAAGCTATTTGATGTAGGTACACACCAAGGCTCCAAGACGTAAGGAGCGGTGGTACCTTGATAGTGGTTGTTCGAGACACATGACATGGGATATTAACAACTTTACAACCCTATCAAGGTACATGGAAGGTGGCACCGTCACCTTCGGGGATGACTCTAAGGGTACTATCATCGGTATAGGTAACATTCAAATTGGTGCATCTCCTATTATAGAAAATGTTGTTCTTGTTAATGGTTTAAAACATAACTTGCTTAGTATAAGTCAACTTTGCGATCGTGGACTTAAAGTTGTTTTTGATGACTCTTCTGCAAGATTTTTGATTGCAAAACTAATGATTGTATTCTCACCCGATTTCGTGATGATAATGTTTATATTATTGACATGCTTAATTTGGATTGTTCTACTAAATGCTTAAATATTTTTGATGAAAATTCTTGGCTTTGGCATAGAAGATTAGGACATGCATCTTTTGAACATCTTTCTAGGATTAATTCTAAGGAATTGGTGAAGGGTATTCCTTACTTGAAATTTAAAAAAGACCGCATTTGTAGTGCGTGCCAACGTGGGAAACAAACCAAGTCTTCTTTCAAATCAATCAAGGATATCATGTCAACAAGGCCATTAGAATTAATTCATATGGATCTTTTTGGACCAACTAAAACTAAAAGCTTAAATGGTAGTAGATATGCATTTGATTTAGTTGATGATTTTTCCCGATTTACTTGGGTTTTTTTTTGGAAAATAAAGATCAAACTTTTTCTCATTTCAAGATTTTTCGAAAAAGGGTTGAAAAAGAAAAATGTTTTTCACTTTGAAGATAAGGAGTGATAGAGGTGGTGAGTTTGTTAACCAACTCTTCATGACTTATTGTGATGAAAAGGGAATTAAGCAGGAAATGTCATGTCCTAGAACTTCACAACAAAATGGAGTTGTAGAAAGGAAAAATAGAACACTTCAAGAGATGGCAAGGATAATGATAAGTGAATATGACCTCCCTCAATATCTATGGGTCGAGGCCGTAAACACCACATGCTACATATCAAATCGTATTTATTTGTGTAAAAATTCTCCAAAACATCTTTTGAATTGTATCATTCTAGAAGACCTAATGTTTCATATTTCAAAGTTTTTGGATGCAAGTGTTTTGTTTTGAATACTAGAGATAACTTGGGTAAATTTGATGCTAAGGCTTATGAAGCTATTTTTGTTGGATATTCTTCTACTAGTAAAGCTTATAGAGTATTCAATAGATCTTCCCTTACCATTGAAGAATCCATGCATGTTAAATTTGAAGAATCTAATGTGGTTGTTGAGAATGTTGTAGAAATTGACCCATTAGGTGAATACATGGAGAGACTATCCTTGAAGGATTCTCCCGCTCAAGAAGAAAGCAAGAACCCATTGGTGATGTTCATAAGGATGAAGTGAAAGATTCTCAACCACTTCCTAAAGATTGGAGATACGCTACAAATCACCCCAAGGAACTCATCATAGGTGATGTATCTAAGGGGGTAACAACTCGCTCCAAGCTCCATGACTTATGTGGTAACTTTGCATTCATTTCTCATTTTGAACCCAAAAGCATTCTCGAAGCCGAGACGGACTCATATTGGTTGCTAGCCATGCAAGAGGAACTCAATCAATTTGAGCGCAACCAAGTTTGGCATCTTGATCCTAGGCCCCACGATAGACCAATAATTGGTACTAAGTGGATCTTAGAAATAAGTTGGATGAGTTCGGAAATGTCATTAGGAGTAAAGCTAGGTTAGTGGCCCAAGGTTACACTCAAGTTGAAGGAATTGACTTTGAGGAGACCTTTGCACCCGTAGCACGGCTTGAAGCCATACGGATAACATTAGCTTTTGCATCTTTTAAAAATTTTAAACTTTTTCAAATAGATGTGAAAAGTGCATTTTTAAATGGTTTTATAAATGAAGAAGTTTATGTTGAACAACCTCCCGGTTTTGTGATCATGTTCATCCAAATTTTGTTTTTAAACTTGATAAAGCTTTGTATGGATTGAAACAAGCTCCAAGAGCTTGGTATGAAAGGCTTTCTAGTTTTCTCATTTCAAATAATTTTGTTAAAGGCAAAGTAGACACAACTCTTTTTACTAAGCATGTTGATAATGACATTTTAATTGTGCAAATTTATGTTGATGATATAATCTTTGGTTCTACTAATGAGTTTTTATGCAAGGAGTTTGAAAAGGTTATGCAAAGTGAGTTTGAAATGTCTTCCATGGGTGAATTGAATTTCTTCCTTGGACTCCAAATCAAGCAATTGTAAGATGAGAATTTCATATGTCAAGCCAAGTATGCAAAGGAACTCGTAAAGAAGTTTGGACTTGAAAGCTCAAAAGTTTGCAACACTCCATGGCAACTACAACCAAGCTTGATAAGGATGACCAAGGTAAAAATGTTGATATTAAATTGTATAGAAGCATGATAGGTAGGCTTTTGTATTTGACGGCAAGTAGGCCGGACATAATGTTTAGTGTGTGTCTTTGTGCTAGATTCCAATCGTGTCTTAAAGAGTCTCATTTTATTGCGGTAAAACGCATTATTCGTTATATTAAGGGCACAATTGGAATGGGTCTATGGTATCCGAAAACCGGAGATTTTTCAATGACAAGTTATTCGGATGCTGACTATGCGGGTTGTAGAGTAGATAGAAAGAGTACTAGTGGGACATGTCAATTTCTTGGTAATTGTCTTGTTTCATGGTCCTCTAAGAAACAAAATTCCGTAGCTCTATCAACTGCCGAGGCGGAGTATGTTGCAGCGGGGGCTTGTTGTGCACAAGTCCTTTGATGAAACATACTCTCCTTGATTATGATTTGCATTATGATCATATAAAATTTTTTTGTGACAATACTAGTACTATTCATATGACCAAAAATGCAAATCAACATAGTTAGACCAAGCACATTGAGATTAGGTATCACTTTCTTAGAGATCATTTAAGAAAGGTGATATAGATATTGATTATGTTTCCATGGATTTGTAACTTGCCGATATTTTTACTAAACCACTTGATTTTGCTAGATTCTCCTTTATTTGTGGTGAACTAAATATTGTGTTATTGAATAAAAGTTTTTATCCTTTTTGATGTATGACAAACAGGGGGAGAATAAGGTTTGAGTTTGTATTGTTTTTGTTCTTACAAAGTGTTTATGATTTTCTTGTATTTAAAGTTTGTGTGCTTGCAAGTGTTTTATAGTTGTGCAAGTGTTTTATACCTCATGTTTATGTTTTTCTGTATTTAAAGTTTGTGTGTTTTGCAAGTGTTTTATAGTTTTGCAAGTGTTTTATACCTCATGATTTTTAGTTTCATGGTTTTGCTTGCATATTGCATTGTTTAAATATAGCATAATTTGAGGGGGAGCTTAGATCTCTTCTTTATTTTTAAAAATAGCCTATTTGTTTTGTCATCATCAAAAAGGGGGAGATTGTTGGCAAAAAGGTTACACTCTCCATTTGTTAGAGTTTTGATGATAACAAAACAAATAAGAGCTAGTTGGTACTAATAAGTATGTTCAAGATAAGTTTCAGGTTTTGTACCATGTTTGGAAGCCATTGCTTAGCTATTGCAAGATCTTCTAGGATTCAGGAGTAAAGAAGTCTTATGGCACATCAAGGAAGGATCATAGAAGAGAAGGCTCTAGCAAGACTTTTTCATGGCTCAAGACTTCAAGATTGCTCAAGATAATTCATTAGTTTTGTTAAAGAATAGTGATTAGGATTGAAGCTCTATATTCCAACACACACGTTTTTGCGCACATGCATTTCCTAGAAATATTCCCTATAAAGATATACAAAATATTTTAATACAAAGACTTTTGTTTAAAACTCAATTTTAGGCATTATACATGTTTCATATCAAAAATATTTTATTACATATCAAAATCTCCTTAAAATAGTGTTTGAGTTTCAGCTTTTGGCCTGAGCCGGTCGACCGATTGGTCGACCGTCACTATGTCAGGTCAAACCGGTCGACCGACCCAGTCGACTGGTATTCTGTCTGTTTTGATGTATCAGTGTGCATGTTTACCGGTCGACCGGACTGTCGACCGGAGCCCTTCGGTCGACGGGCGGCTGGCCGACTGAAGTGGTGCTACTCTCTGTTTGTTTTGGCCGACCGGACGGTCGACCGATAGCCTGCAACGGCTCTTTTTATTTGAATCACGGTCGACCGGCCGGCCGACCGAGGTAGCCGTTTCAGCCATAACAGCTAGTTTTTTAAACACGTTTTAAATTCGTGTTTTCGTTTTTAAACGTATTTAGGGGATATTTTATGGGTCAAAATCTCCTTATTGATATTATATGTGTTTACCTTTTGATCCCTAACCCTATCCTATAAATAGTGGTGATTAGGCTATGTTTTCAACAACAAGAAAAACAATCAAGCTATATACAAAAGTTTCAAAGTCTTCAAAAGTTTTCATGAGAGTTTGGTCCTTGGTTTTTGTGCTGAAGATTCTCTTATCGCTAAAGTTTCATTTTCTAAACTCTCTTTAGTTCATTTCCTTTTCACTTACACTATTTTGAGCTTTAATTCTAATTATTACTCTACAGGGCTCTTGTAAGGGAAAGAGACGTTTGCAAAAGATAGCTTGTGGTCTTTTGATCACTAAGAGGGATTTGTACTTGAGATTGTGGAGTTGGGTACTCCAGTGTATTTGTAACCTCTTTGTGAAGTTATAGTTGTTAGAAATCCTTCTGGGTGAAGGCGGGGATGTAGAGTTAGGTGCTCGAACCTCAGAAAAATTCTTCGTGTTTGCGTTTGGTTTACTTGTTCTTACTTGCTCTTAATTCTTGCTAACTTTATATTCATTGCTTTATCTACTTGCTTCACATTTTCTTTGCAACATTGTACTTGCTCTTCATTTTCATAGTTATATTTACTTGTTGCATCATATATTTTTAAAGTGTGCATTGATTAGCATAATCACCTATTCACCCCCCTCTAGGTGATTTTCAATGAGCTCCATCTCGTCTTTGTCATTCAATTCCTTCAAGGTAGTAGCTTTGATTTCCCATGATGAAGGGAGAGCATGAATCACTTTATGCACCTTTTGGTCGTTGTTGATTTCATCACCTAGAGAAGCAAGAGCATTTGTGATGTTAGTAAACTTAGTATCATATCATCAATAGATTCATTTTCTTGCATTTTAAAACTTTCATATTGGGAACGCAAGAGATCTATTTTAGCTCTCTCTTGACTTGTGATGTTCCCTCATGAGTGACCAATAAGTGTTGCCAAATCTCATAGGCGGACTTGCAATGGATAACCCGTGTTAAGTCATCCTCATTCAATGCTAAAAGTAGGGCATTTTGAGCCTTCGAATTAGCCTCAAATTCCTTGGAAGCATGATCGGACCAAGTGTTCTCCTCACTTTCGGGTTTACTAAAAGGCTTGGTCAAAGATTTAGCAACTAGGCTACCTAGAGATTGTAGAAAAATGTTCATCCTAACTTTTCATATGGGAAAGTTGAGTCCATCAAATTTGGGAGGGGTATTAATGTCATCGGCCATCTTTACTAGTGTATGAATGAATGTATGAAAATAGTGATTAGCAATTTATAAGATCTCTCTAAGGATGTGAAGCCAAAACTAGCGTCCTAGCTCTGATACCCATTGAAATCACCTAGAGGGGGGTGAATAGGTGATAATGCTAATCAATGCACAAATTTAAAAATGAGATGATGCAACGATCACTCAAAGAAAGATTAGAAGTCGAATACCCCGCGAAGGGCTCTGAACTCCTTCCTCATGATTCCTCTAAATAAGAGTTTGAGGTGCACAATACAATCTTGTTGTGAGAGTATAGATCGACAATATAGGAATGAATGAAAAGCAAGTAAATAACACAAGTAAACCAATCGCAAACACAGAGATTTGTTTCGAGGTTCGAGCACCCAGCTCTACGTCCCCGCCTTCACCCAGAAGGATTTTCGATCCACTAGAAATTTCACAAAGGATTACAACCACTAGGGAGTACCCAACTCCTCAATCACACTCCTCTAGTCCAGAGGTAGTGGAGCCACAAATAAAATAATCACTTGGTGATCAAAAGACCACAAACTCTCTTTTGAAAAACTTTCTTTACAAAACCCTAGAGAATAATGTATAGGATTGAAGCTCAAGGTTTGTAAGTGAAAAATAAAATAAGTAGAAGAGAGTTTTGATTCAAAAACTTTAGAGAAAAATCAGAGATTAGAGCACAAAAACTGAGGATGAAAACTTCTTTCAAGAACACTCAAACTTTTGATTTCTTTGCAATGTTGTTGTAATTCTCCTCAACCCCATCCACCCCTATTTATAGGATATAAATAGGGATTAAAGGGTAAACAATAATTTTGACTAATCAGGAAAGATAAGACCCAAAACCAGCCTTAAACCTCATTTGGAGAATAAAAACACGTTTTAAAACATGTTTAAAAAACTAACCGTTTGGCTGATAATACACTCACGGTCGACCGGCCGGTCGACCGGTTTTCAAAATCTTTTGACCGTTGGCAGGCCCCGATCGACCGCCCGGTCGACCGTCCCAAACAGAGAGTTGGGTAAAGTCAGTCGGTCGACCGCCCGGTCGCCTGACATGGGGTCCGATCGACCGCCCGGTCAACCGGATAACGTGCACACATGCACGCACCCAACGGTCAGAACTGCGGTCGACCGCTCGGTCGACCGTTCTGACCTGTAATAGAGCCGGTCGACCGCAACAGGTCAAAACAGATTTTTTTTTGAGGAAAAGTTTTGAAGATAAGTTTATTTTCAAAAATGATTTTTGTCAAGACATTGTAAAATACAATAAACTAAGTTTGCAAATACTTGAAATAGGTCTATTAAGTATTTTACACAAGAGACAAAAATAATCTTTTGAAAACACGTGCAATTTTGTGTGTGTGGGGAATTTGAGTTTCAACACTATATACTATCCTTTAACAAACTAACAAAAATAAAGACTATATAAGAAGATGTCTCTGAACCGCGTTGCTGAGCTAGAGCCTCCACTCCTATGAAAGAGTTCTCTTGCGCCATCAACCTTTTAATATGTTTTAAGCGCCAATAACCTTGCAACCTGCTTAAAGTCATCAAGACTTGTAAAAACCTGAAATTCATTCTAGAATCTTTATTAGTACCAAATAGCTTCTATATGTTTGTTATCATCAAAACGTATATAAATGGAGAGTGTAACCTTTTAGGCCAACAAGAAAATCCTAATCTATAACAAAAGAGAGAAAACCTAGCCTATTTCTCCATCTGCTTCCGTTTCGGCCAAACCCTGTAGTATTTATAGGCAAAGAAGGTTCCAGAAGACGAGACGAGGCCACACGTCAAAAATTATTGCGTGGGCCCACCATAGGGCTGTGGAAACGCGACCATAGCCACGTTTTTGCGGCAATACCAGGGACCTAGGTCCTGGTTTTGGTACGTGGGTTCTTGGTGCTTCGGGGACCTTCCAGATATGCTCAGATTCGGGTATTTTCGTCCGGATATTCGTCTGACGTGCGCAAGGGTTTAGGTTCAATGTATCTTCTAGAAGATCCCTTACTTGGCCTCCAAGAAATGCGGATTTAATTACCCCGTAAATGCATTTAATTAAGCTCTTATTATCCTTTTGCCCTCCTTATCTTGATTATCTGCAAGAGAGACCAAAACACGATTTAGACCGATATTTTATTCATAAATCAGTAGGAAAATGTGATATAATAATGCAGAACTGTAGACTAATCACACCCCCACACTTACCTTTTTGCTCGTCCAGAGCAAAACAAGAAAAGAAAAATTATACTACAAATGTTATTACACCACTTTCGCAGGTGATGCGATTGCACTGAGCGTGTGCAACAAGCCGTTAAACCTCTAGGTTTCTCCTAGAGGAGGAGTTTTGTCTCCTGAGGGTTTTCAGCAGATTGCACCCACAAAATCCTTAAAGAAAGAAAATAAACGTTAAGGTTTTGAAAATGCATTTTGAAAGAGAGACAAGTTTACGAAATATTTTTGCAAAAATATAAGCGATCTAAGGTCATAAATTCACCAAAATTATTTCCTTAAACTTAATCTATATGTAAGATCTTGTCTTCAATTAAGGTAAGAATTCAAAATTGGATTGAATATTTTATCCTTCATAAAACCTAGATAATCTACACTTTGTGATAGTGAAAATTTCTGGGATTTCAACTCTAACTATCAAGCCATTTATATATATATTTTCTTTTTTCTTCCCTTAGTTTTCTTAGGCTTTCTAGTTCACCCAGGTAGTGACTTTTAACCGATGACTCCCAGACCGGACGGTTCTTAGGGCACCTGATGAGAAAACATTCCTCGGGTTTAAGGACTCGAGTAAACAAGGCCACAAAACTAATGGGGATTATTTATTTCTTTTGACCATCGTTAGGCGTGAATAATCATGCTTCTTGAGGCATAGTTATCTAGCTTAATAAGTGGTTTTTTTCTTTCATATATAATATATATATTTTTTCTTTTTCTTTTTTTCTTTTTTTTTGCTTTATGGCATTTTAGGTCTTTGTTTCCATCCCAAAAATTGTGTTTGTGTGAAGTGCAAACTATCTAAGGTAAAAAATTTAAGATAAAATTATCTCCCCAATCTTTTATACTTAACCTATAATTTTAAACAAGATCCATTATTTCGACTAGGTTTAAGATGTCATAATTAGGGCTTCCTTAATTTCTAAGATCATCTTAATTTTCTTAAAAATGGATCAAAACTTTGTCTCTTGTTTCAAAAGTTTTTTAAAAAAAGAGAAAAATTCTATGCAAAGGAAAATTCTAAGAATATCTTAAAGAAGTGTAAAAAAAAAGAAAATCTAAAAACTCTACGTTAGTAAACCCTCCCCCACACTTATCTTATGCATTGTCCTCAATGTATCGTGAATGTATGTATGCATGAAATAAATAGAGAGGGAAGGAAAAATCACCTCAAGGTGGTGGTTCCGGTGGTGGTCTGATTGGTCCACAAAATACGGTCCAATCCAATTTGTATGGAGTTTTGAGGAACCCGCCAGAAACCTCTATGATACAACCCACTATAATGATGTATGCATTTATGATTTTAATTAAGAATTTTACCCCATCTAATTTTCAAAATTTCAAAATAATTTCAGAGTCAATTTTATCAACACCTTTGTCCCAAATGGAGTATGAAAAGATGGAATGATTGATTTGGACTCAGAAGTACAGGAACTAAGACCGACTCAGAAAAGTAATTGAAGTCAAGGAAAGGCTCAGGAGTCCAAATTGGTTCAGGAGTCGGGTCCAAATTAAGAAATTGAAATCCTATTCCACATTCATTTTTCCACAACGGAATGTGACTTTATAAGATTGGTGATTCAAGTTCAAGAATGAGAGGTGTGAAACAAAACTGACTCTAAAACATTGCTCGAATTGGGTGGCGAAATAGGAGTCAATATTGATTCAGGAATTTGAACTGGATCACAAATTTGAGGATCGAAGTCACATTCTTGTCTTAGTTCAATTTCTCTGAAAGGAAAACTTGCCAATTTTTCAATGGGACATTCAAATGTATGAAATTGGTCAAGTTCAATTTATTGATCATAAAAGATTGGTGATTCAATTTCACGATAGATTGGCACAGGATCTGATGTTGACTCGGGAAAAGGCCTGAAATCAGGTAAAAACACCTCAGTCATTATTGAATCAGAAAGTGAAATTGAATTACCAAGTTAAGATTCAGGATCATAGTCATGCTCAAGTTCAATTTTAGGAAAAGGATAACTTACCAAAATATCAACATGGTTCTCAAAATTTTGATGTTGGTCAAGTTCAAATGGATGTGCTAAAATTGAATCTTGGTTTCCAAAACAACATGAGTCCTGATCTAGATCGATAGAGTTAGAGATATCTGAATTAGTCAAAGGTTGATAAGAGTGAGTTTCAACATTCATATGAATGTTAACCAATTGACTCAGTTGTGTTTTTAATCTATCGATAGACTGGGCAAAAGATTTTTGAAATTGTTATGAGGTCTCATGAAAGATTTCTATACTCTTTCTAGCTCAAATTTTTCTTCAAATGGTTGTTCTGGAACGGGAGTGTAGGAATCTTGGTTTTGAAAAAATTGTGAAGATTGTGAGTCCAACAAGTTTTGAGATTGACGCTCGGACTCACGCAAGAGTTCCTCAGTCAATTTCAAGATGGATGTTTGATTATTTTGAAGAGGTGGGACTGAGTAAGACTCTTGAAAATATTGTGAAATATTGTGAAATTGGGGAGGCCAACATGTTCTGAAATTATCGTTTGGCCTCTTGCAGGTTGGCTTCTATACTCTTTTCTAATTCGGATTTTTCTTCAATTGGTGGTTCTAGAAAAGGAGTGTAGGAAACAAAATTGGGAAATGAATATTGTGAAAATTGTGGATAAGATGGTTGAAAATTTGACTCGGGGGAGTTGAATCCCCATTGACTCTGTGAAGAGTTAAAATTATTTTGAAAATTATAGTCATAAGATTGGGGGTATGGGTTGTATTGATTCGGATAAGTCCAACCCGGTGTATTTGGTTGGTTCATATTGTAAAAAGCCGGGTTGGAATTATCCGAATCAAATTGGGTTGGTGTAAATATAAATTCATATTAGGATTGAAAAAATTGTTGTTGTTGAATTCCATTTCACAAATAATCACAAACAAAAAAGAAAAAGCAAACAATAAACAAAAAGAAAGAAAATCAAAACCAAGCCTATACTAGGGTTGACCTAAACCTAGACGACTCCTAACTGGTCGATTACCCGAGAAAGTTGTTGTATGAATCCGACCACAAGCTAATCGGCCAGGTAGGGACAAAATACGGTGGGAGGTATCCGTGTGTAAGCAACGGGCCTTAATTAGCCAAACCACGGTGTCTTCAAGGCGTAACCTCTTAATCCCCAACCTTAGATACCGATTTCACAAGAGTAAGATTCAAAATAAGTTCCATCCTCGTTCAATCTCTTAATGAGTCTGAGATGCCCTAGAGGCCAAAACTATCAATTTTTATTAGGGCTTGGGTTGTGTGAGTGGGGAGGTAGTTTTTGGGTTAAGGAAGGGTGATGAAATCCCCACCTTATCTTATATAGGTTTTACCCTTAAGTCCAATTCGTGCAAGTGTGCAATATAGACAAGAAGATAACACAAAGCGAATAAATCACCCATGTGTTTGTCCTATGCTATATGCAATGTCATATGTACACCTCAATCCAGATAACAACAACAGAACAAAATACAGTATATTGGAATTGAATTCGCACGTGCCTAAATGCAAATATCTAAACCGTTTTAAAAGCGTCCAATGCCGTATTTTAGTTCTTTAATTTATTAAAGTGTGTAGGCAATTAAAGTAGGAAAGTAATAGTACAGTAAACTAGCTATTACAGTGAACACAGCCCAGCACAACAAGATACACAATTATCACAAAATTGTCGCGTATCCGCAACAAAATTCGTGTTTTCGCGGCTTTGCTTTAGAAGCTGGGTCCCTGCTTTCTAGAGCAGGAAGATGCAAAGCTAGTGTTTATTCTGCAATGTTAAGCTCCTGTAAAGATTGTCCTACACACCAAAACAGAGAAGAAAATGTTAACAAAAACGTGAAATCAAACCATTCACATCTCCGGCAATGGCGTCAAAAATTTGATCGGGGCAAAACAAGCACTCGAAAATGTGTCTTTATGAAATCAATTTAATTATATATGTGTGCTAATGTTCCCTCGATACTTCTATTATAGCATTGGCTCAATGGATCGAATCCACAGGAACAGGAGGCGATAGAAGTATTAACAATTTAGAGGTTATTAGATCATATAGATTATCAAGTAAGTGGTTAGCTAGTTAGTGGTTAGTACTTAGTCACCATAAGAGAAAATCTAGCTAAGCATCATGTAGAAGATAGAGAAGATTACAATGGAGAAGAAAGGAGACACTTTTACATAGATTGTCACCATTTATTACATCAATATCTCTCTATCTCTCTCTGAATCAACTCAGCCCTAATACATGATCTATAAAAGAAAAGAAAATATAAAATAAAAGAGAGAAAATCCTAATCTACAACAAAAGAGAGAAACCTAGCCTATTTCTCCATCTGCTTCCATTTCGGCCAACCCTGCAGTATTTATAGGCAAAAGAAGGTTCCAGAAGACGAGACGAGGCCACACATGAAAACCTAGCCATTCACCCACGTCCTTCTCAAGCCTCTCCACCAGAAGCTCTAGTGTGGTAGCCTGATCATCCCCTCTGAAGTCTTGAATGCTCTCGATATTTCTAGAGATGACCACCTTTAGAGCTGAAAATAAGGTGGTTGAGCCCTTCAGGGTCAAAGCAATAGCTCGTTTTAGGCTTTTGTAGAAGCTGTCAACCATCCCAGCCACAAATTCTTTCTCGGCTTCAATTACTCTCGGTGAGCAAGTGGTCCCAGAAGACAAAGCTTTCACCAGTTTCACTCTCATAATGGTGGAGGAAATAGCAAAAGCACTGGCTGAAGAAAGACGAGGAATCACCGGTGATCGAGGAGGAATCTTCATTAAAACTAGTACACCAGTCGCGATGGAATTAGGGCTGGTAACTATTTCAGAAAGAACTGGCTCGACGACCAGCGTCAGAGATGTAGGGCTGGTGATTATCCTTAGCCCAGTAGATGTCAAGACTGGCAACATCGGAGAAGCCACTGGCATCTCACCAACCGATTCGGCTTGGAGTGTTATTGGTTCCACAACCATCATCTCCTCAGCCACCTTAGAGTCACCAGCAGGCTCAGGCTGGTAAGAGGGCAAGTTGCGATACAAGAAGTCTAACTCTGCAGCATCCACAGCAGCTAAAGTACTTGTCTCTTTCCTGAATTCTCCGGGAAGACTCGCTAGTTCCCTTGAAGACGGTGCACCTAAAGGCAAAACACCTACAAAAGTACTTTATTGAAACAAGGTATGATAATATCAAGGAAGGATTTCTTACAAATGATCAAGGTATTACCAAGAGGTGATACCGCCTCAACCGCCTCAGCGACAATGCTAATTCGAGCAGGCTCTATAGAAGAAACCTTGGCAGTAGTGGGAGAAGCTCTAGAAGCGACCTCAGGAAGAACTTCATCCATCCTGACAGCTTCCATAACCGAAATGTCCAGCTTGCATTCGCTTGCCGAGGGCTCTGTAACTCATCCTCTGGAGCTTGAAGCCGTTTGGCTCTCTTTCGAGGCACCGACATCCGAAGGACCGATATCAGCCGCGTCCCCCTCGGAATCCTCATAAATGACGAAGTAGCTAGCCTCGTCGCCCTCCTTATAGGTAAATAGAGGATCGTAATAATCCCCTGTTCTCCTACGACTTCGGTTCCTGTGTCCAGAATTAACGAGTGAGCCACATAAGAAGGGAGAACACATATAAAAAAGGGGGTTTGCAAAGAGAGAACTGATTATACCCAAACCTGCAACAGTTTTTTCAGTTGTTTATTTCTGCGCCGATAGTTTAATAACTAACGGGGCAGGAGAAGGAGGGACTGCAGCTGATTCACTCTGTGCAATAACAGTGGGAGTGTAGCGACGAGGCTTCTTCACCACCCTCTTCCTGCGGGATCCATGATTGCACAAAAAGAATATAGAGAATATGAAAAATGTATGTGATTAGTTTTAACTCTGAACCTTTGCAATTTAACCGCTGTAGCAAGAGCTAAATGGGTCGAACCTCAGGGAGAGATGCGATGAAAGCTTTTCGGTAATATTGTCTTCTTATTATCTTTTTTATTTAAAGAATTTAGAAAAGAAAAGATGAATTGTATGTCAATAATGAATCAAATTAAAAGAAAGGTTCACAGCTTACTAATAATCAACCACCATACATGCTAATGCTAGATAGATAATTACTTCACTTTAAATCCTAAACATGATATTCTACCACAAAACCAAGCAAGATACATAGGATAAAAACTAGGTTATGATTTGAAATAACACCATCCATGTTTTAACATTACAATATCAAGGTTGTCAATTAAGTATAAAGTAAGAAAAATTCATTAGAAAGTATTTAGCAAATCACTAATCAACATTTACATTAAAATATCAAGATTTTCATCAAGCATAGATTAAGAAAAACAGTTAAAAAGTATTAGCAAATATTTGACCTAGTTGCTTATCCTAATGAGTCTTCAAGAATAAAATTAGAGTAGTCATGCATATGATCTAATCTGGTTATCTACTAGACATTAGATGTGATGGTGGTGATGTCTTAGCAAGCCATGAGAAAAATCTAGCTACTCATGATAAACATGACAAGCAAAAGAAAGTAAGAAATAAAAAATAAGAAAAAGCAAAAATAAAGTAAATAACAAAAGAGATATGAAAAGAAAGAAAGCACCTTGTATTGATCTGTCACCTCGAATTACAATGGCTTCTCCTTCTCACAAATAGAACTAAAATACAAAAGAAATTTGGAGAAGAGACTAAAAGAAAAATCCTAAGGTATGATCTCTGATGTGGAGATATTTACAATGAGAGATTTTATCTCTTTAAATAGGCCTCAAATCTAATCACAATAGGATACAAAATAGAAGGTTCCATAATTCAATAAGGAATTCAATCCTGCAGCAAGTTGCCGTGTTGTTTGCAATATGACTCTTCAGACGGCTGAATTTGACAGAGTGATAAATAGAAGAATTGTTGTCCTTCAAGTTCTCGTTCTGTAGCATCTTAAATCATTGGATTTAAATATCTGTAGCAAATGTTATGATCCGAATACAAAAAGGTGTACAGTCAGAATCCGAGTCTGAATTGATTTTGAACTCCATTTAATTTAATTATCCTC
The DNA here is from genome assembly GCA_038442645.1 of Agave tequilana. Classification (NCBI taxonomy): domain Eukaryota; kingdom Viridiplantae; phylum Streptophyta; class Magnoliopsida; order Asparagales; family Asparagaceae; genus Agave; species Agave tequilana. The sequence continues at coordinate 142,392 of JAVJIF010006537.1, forward strand.
CTTTTTCCTTTTAGGATTAGCTTTATCCCCTTCATCTTTTAGGACTTTATCTTCTGAAGTTGAACTTGAATAGGACATGAAGATTAATCCTTTCCTCCTTTGGATTCAATTTAATCCAACTTTAGATAGGAATAGGGATAAAATGAAGCTTTGTATCTTTATCCTCTCATTTAAGTAACTACACACCATAATCAAAAAAGGGGTTAATAGAATTAATTAATAAAGGAATGATTAAGGATATATGTGTAAAAGTGATAATAAAATGCAATTTTGAGTACAATCAATCCACCTTACCGCTTTCGCTTGAAATGGACGTCAGGATCATCTTCTTCCACCTCTTCCACTTCTGCTTCTTCCATATGGGCTATGCCTACCCTATCAGGAGCATCTGCTGGAGCCTAAGCACTTACAACATCTTCAAAGCGAGGGCTTTCGGCATCCAAAGCTTCACTGTCGGCGGTGGCGATAAACTCTAGAATACCTGGCACCCGGACTCTTTTGCCCTCACCCTTCGCAGTGACTTTCTGCTTCAGCTGCTGGGAGATCCACTTCAAGCCAAAGGAGTTGATAGAAAACCCGAATGGCGTAGAGCTCAAAATTCTGTACCATTGGCAGAACCCTAAAGTCATCAATAGGTTAGGGGTCCTCAACGGCATGCACAGCCGTGCCTCGGTACAACAGCAATAAAGTACCACCAAGTGCGAGCACCATCAATTAGTCTCCCCATGAAGGCTAGGCTAATGTTTGGATTGCCAACGTAGAGTTGGTCATATCTGAGCTGACGAGCAAACTGGTTGGGGACGTATGGCTCTAAATAGAAGGTATCTCTGCTCTTGTACACCAAGTGAGAAGACCGGATGCTAACCAGTCACTCAAAGACTCCCTAGCTCAACGACGTCTTACTGTCCCCAACATCCTTAAATTCCTCACCATATCCCGCATCGCAGATATAGGAGAAACATCAGAAGAGACTATATACGTCATGCCGGCACAACAGCTTGCATACCGAGGTCACGTAAATCCGCGACCATGAAGATCCTTCAAATCGGTGGAGGTGCGCCACCCGAACACCCTCTGGAGACTCTTCCCCAGCTTGAATGATAGCTAGACAGTAAAGAGTGAACCATGCATTAAGTAAGTATACGGCAAGCCGATCCTGCGGTTCGGTCTGTCGCGGGTAAGATCGTCACTTTTCCCTCTTCCTCGTCGGTGGTCTGCAGAAAGTCTCCATCAATGCCCGAAGACCCCGTTGAATACAACACACCACTGCTGGAAGAAGTCCTAGAGAATGACCGTGTCCCAGACGAACGGCCAGCAATAGGACAGTGGGGAGGACAATATCGCTAGAAGGAGATGGCACTACACATCTCTTGTACCAAACTGTTAAAACCCGGCCAAAAGCGCTTTTCGGGACATTGGTGTTGGCCCAGAGGCCCATCACTCTAGATTTGATGATGATTAACTCATGTAGTTATAGTTTACTAATAATCTTGTGTTTAAATAGTTTCAGTAATTGACGAAGATATTAGTAGGTGTTTAGCTTCAACAAAGGAGTTTTGGAGCTAACACGAGGTGATTCAAGAGCTCGAGCGTCAAGATCGCATCTAGTACTCGGTTAGAGTCAAGCTCGTTGGATTGTGTTTGGATCGAGTCGACTTGGAGAAGGAGTTCTACAAGAAGACTTCGGTTTGTATTTAGTTTAGATTGTTTAGATCTTGTGTAAAGGTAGATAGTATTGATATGCTCAAGTTCACACACACACAAAAGTTTAAAGTTTATTGGTTTTGGTTTTTGGTTTAACCGTTTTTTGATTTCATGTCAAAAACATAGATATATATATATCATATATGTATAATGGATTCTATCCATATACAATATGCTTCAAAGTTGTTTCAATATCATGTTTTTGTATTTACATGAGTTTTGGAGAAACGGTTTTCCATTTAAAAAATTCAAGTTTTGAAAAATACGATTTTTGTTTAAAGGCTAATTTTAATATCGCAAAAATAGTTCAAATTGTTTATAATATGTGTTGAATTTTGATCACACATATTTGCTATTCAAAGATTTAAAAGAACTTATTTTTTTGGAATTTATGTGTATTTTATAGGATTTTTAGAGGTAAAAAGGCAAGTTTTCAATCCATATAATTGTTGTTCTGGCCTTTTGCCGGTCAATCGGACGGTCGACCGAGGAAGAAGTCAGTCGACCAGTCCGATCGACCGATGTGCATAAACGTTCACAGTCGTATAGGCTGGAGGGCTGGTCGACCGGTCGGTGGACCGCCAAGGAGCTCTGCTCTCTGGATCTGACCTCGGTCGACCGGGCGGTTGACTGGCAGAGAGCATTTGCTCTCTGTATCCAGGCCTCGGTCGACCGGGCGGTCGATCGGTGGCTTAACTGTCATAAAAATGACCATTGGTCGGTCGACCGGACGGTTAACCGGAAGGGCATTTCTGCCATTTCCTGGCTGCCAACGGACATAATTTTGAGAGGGTATAAATACCCATCTCTTGAGCTGATTTCTATATAGTTTTTGAGAGCAAATTTTTCCATCTTTTTAAGTGTTTTAGCAACAAGTTTTCAAAAGTTTTTGGGGCTTAAAGATTTTATCTTTATTTGTTTTCAAGGGTTGAAAAATTCAAAGAAAAATAGAGTATTTGGGATATTTGTTTAGATCTTCATTTCTATCTTATTCTAGTTATTTCCCAAGTATTTTTCTTTGTGTTTTGATTTCCAAACACATTGTTTTTCTCACACTTGAGCTATCTATCTATCTTATCTATTAGGATCTTGTTTTGGTGAGAAAATTAGTTTGTGGTTTGTTGAAACCACCAAGTGTTGTAATCCTCTTTGGTTTGTGTTATCCCTATTGTGTAGAGGTAATTATGGAGGAGTTTGATTGTGTTGGTATCCCTCTTAGTGAAGAGGTGATTGTTGGAGCGTTGGCTTTGAACCTTATCCCTCTAGTGAGAGGTGATTGTTGTTTGCTAAGTGCTCATCCCTCTAAGTGTAGAGGTGATTGTTGTTGTGCCTTGTCTCTTGTGTAGAGGTTGTGTTTATTGGAGAGAGAAGTTGTGCACTCCTAATTTGTATTACCCAAATCCTCAGTGGAGGTTTCCTGTGTGGGAAATCCTTTGTGGACGATATAGTGGAAATCCTTCTGTGTGAAGGCTGAGACGTAGAGCAGTGACTCGAACCTCGAAGCATATCTCCGTGTTTGCGATTGACCTACTATCTCTAAACTCTCTCTCTTTATACCTTGCATTATTTCATATTGTTCATATTATACTTATATGCTTGATATTGTTTGTGTGCGTCACTTGTGTTGAACCAAGAGAGCTTTACATAGCACCTCAACTCTTATTTAGAGGAATTTAGAGGAGATAGTCCAGAGCCCTTCATAGGGAATTCGGCTATACTCTTTAGTTACACTAAGTGTGTTGCAATTTATTTTTAATTCTGCATCATTTGTTATTAGATTAGCCATACACCTATTCACCTCCCTCTAGGTGTACTTTCAATTGGTATCAGAGCCTACGCTCCTGATATTAGGTTTAACTACCTGGGAGTGAGATCTTGGTTAGCTAATCTAAATTTACATTTGCACACTTATTTGCTTACACACACTCATGGACTTCATGACCCCTCCTATGTTTGATGTTTCTAACATCAATGTATGAAAGTTTAAGATCAGTATGTACCTAAAAACCCTAGGAATGCATGTTTACCTTGCTACTACCAAGAAATCCTATCTTGATAATAGCAAGCATATAGAGGCCAATGCACAAGCCCTAGAGGTACTTAGATGCACTCTAAACAAAGAATATTTATGTATTGTTTCTCATTATGATTCCGCCTTTGCAGTATGGAACACCTTGACCTCTCCAATGCTTCAAACTCCAAACATTGTGGAGGAGGAACCTAGTGGAGATGAGTCCGACCAACATTGCTACATGGTCTAAGGGAATGACTCCCTTGAGGTAAACTCGGATACTCAACTAGATGATAGTGCTAGTTCTTCTTATAGTGATGATATTGATGCCGATATATTAAATGAAGAACTTTCTATTATTTGCGAAAACCTATTAGAAAAATACCAACTTTTGAAAAAGAAAAGTCTTAAATTAAATAAAGAAAATAAGGATTTATTTTCAAAACTTAACATGACTTTGCAAGAGAGGGATGAGATTTCAATTGAAAGGGACTCATTGAAATCCAAACTTGACCATGCCCTAAAAGAAAATAAATTTTGAAAAACAAAAATGATTGTAATAATGTTTTGAAGAATAATGAGATTTTGTCTTCAAAACTTGATTTTATTATAAAAGAAAATCAATCTTTGAAAAACAAAATTGCTTCTATTTCAAAAGAATTGAATTTGATTTCTAATGAAAATAAATCTTTAAAAAATGATTTAAACTCACATGTTTGCCATGATTCACCATCTAGTGTACCTATTGCGTGCTCCACCTCTTCTTCTATTGTTAAAAAAGATATAACTATGCTAAAGAAGTGTGTTGATTGTTTGGGCTCCACTTTGAGCCAATGTGCCATGAACCATACACTGTTGGAATCCATGTTTCACAAGAAATATGCTCCTCTTATGCATGCACACAAACCACGGCGTACACATGCTTCTCACATTCATACACATAACACTATGTATGCTCACGTGTACACGTGTACACATTGTGGACGTAAGGACCACCTTACAAAGTTTTATTATGATAGAGTATATAATGTAAATTTTACAAATAAATTTGTTTGGGTTAGGAAAGGTGCTAACCTTCATGGACCCAATAGAGTATGGGTACCAAAATTTACCCCTATTGTATTTGATGTAGGTTGGGCTCTCACATGACGTGAGAGGTGTTGGCGCCTTGAGGTGGATGCGCTCTGAGCTAAAATGGTAACACTTTTGGATGCATTACTTTAAAGGAAGTTGGTGGGAGGAGCACCATGGTTTGGAGATATAGAGATGTGCCCTAATGATTTTGGTAACTATCTCTAACTCCTTATTTATTTACATGCTTTTAGATTATTGATTTTTAGCATGTTTTAGTTTTCATGATTATTATGCTAAATGCCATGATAATTAGACTTGTATATACATATGTAGTATTTAAGATACACCCATGTTTTATATGGATTTTATTATTTTTGTGTTTCTCACTTTAGTTTGCTATGTTGTATATCCTAGTCTAAGATATGTGCATTTATATAATGATCATATTGGTTTATGTTTATGATTTTGCGTTTCATGTTTTGATTACATGTTTGGATGTAGCCTTCATTAAAACTTGTGTATATACTTGTACAACTAATGAGCCACATTTGATTATTATATGTTTATGCTTAATTGCTCATTTTTGCTCATTAGATGTACTAGTATAGCCTAGTTTTGATGATTCTTGCATTTTAACTTGTATTCTCTATTTTGTACATGTTTTTATTTTAATATATTTAGCTTCATGTATATGTTAATTTTGTTTAAACTTTAGATATAAGTATATCCTTGAGTCATTTGCTTTTCATGCAAAATTTCTTTATGAACTCATTTGTGTTTAGGGATATGTATGTATACTTTTAGTTTCAACATAACATACATATACCTTGAAGTATATTTAGTTTTGATGTTTTTCATGTTTTTGATTAAAAGGAATTTCATTTGAGCTTAAATGTCCTATTTCCATGATTTTGTTGATTACATGACTTTTTACACTTTATGTTTGATGTTTACTCATGATTTGTTTCCATGAGCTTATATGAGCTTTATTGCTAATTGAGTGTTGATGATTGTGTGATTTTCATATTTTCATGGATATATTCTTATTTTATTCCTTACTTGAAGGATTTCGTACTAGTTTTCAAGAATATCATAAAACTAGTTGGGCATTTCTTCATTTTGGAAGAGTTTTCAAATATGTTAAATTAATTTCAAATTCTTATTGGAACTTGATTCTAATGATACATTTGTGAAGTCATTTCATTGGAGCTCTATCTCACAAGCTTACTCAGTGTTCTACATGCTCAAGACTTCCCAAGGAGAATGGCTATGGATGTGTATTATATTGTTTATTAGAATGTTAAAAGGCTTGAACACATACACACATAATAAGCCATATAGTCGACTTCGACTATATGGCTTATTATGTGTGTATGTGTTAAAGCCTTTTAACATTCTAATAAATAATACAATACACATCCATAGCCACTATCCTTGAGAAGTCTTGAGCATATAGAACGCTGAGTAAGCTTGTAAGATAGAGCTCCAATGAAATGGCTTCACAATGTATCAACAGAGTCAAGTTCCAACAATTCTATTTTGAAAACCCTTCCATCAAAGGTCGGCTTGATGGGCGACCATGTCTTGTATGCTCAAATTGAAAATCTTTTTAACATGTGCATGAAAGGGAGATAGTATGAGTTATACACTTTATCCTCATCATATTTTCAATTGGTATCGCAATTGATATTTTTAAGTTTGTATACTCATATTTTGTTTTCTATATATGTATGCTTCAAACTTCAAATAGTATCAATTTCGATTGGTATTTATATTTTCATATATATATATGTGATTTGATTGTGCTTACTATATCTTTACATCTTAAAGCACAAATTATGTTTATGCTGAGCTTGATTTATTCCTTAATGTCAATTATTTTTCAATTGGTATCTTATACAAGCTTATGTATCATTTTTATTGGTATTTCATAAAGGGGAGAAAATTCGTGTTTTGCCTTTCAATCGGTTTTATTTTCATTGGTATCATACTCCCATTCTTTATGATGAAAAATACTTCATTTTGGTATATGCTAACATTTTCAATATGGTATCATGTTTCATTTTAAATTGGTATCTATATTGAAATGAGTTATGTTTATCTAAAACAATTTGATTTTTACTTTCAATTGGTATCAAGATTTCCAGTACATATGTATTTCATTTGGAATAAAAAATAGACAATGTGTCATTTTCTATTGATATCAAAATTTATAAGATATTTTAAATTGATATCAAGGTATTTTCAATTGGTATCTTTTAGTATCTTAAAATTTTTGTTTACTTTCAATTGGTATCTTAAAAATGTTATGGTTATTTTAAATTGGTATCTTAAATTGGTATCATAATGTTTCGATGTATACCTTTATCATAAATTAATATATTTTTCAATTGGTATCATAATATTTTGACATGTATTGCCTATATGCAAGGGAAGCTTAACATCTTCTCTATGTATAGATTCATATTGAGTGTATCTCATATTGAAGAGCTTGACCTCTCTTCTGTATGTGTTATAAGTGTGTAGAGGGAGCTTCATTTCTCCTTTTATATATTGTATATTATGCGTTATGTGATTAGGGTTTAGTCATCTCTTTTTCATGTAATGCATGTATGCAGGGGGAGTTAACATTACGTCTCTTTCTTCATGAATGATATCGCATATACATCCTTCTTATTTGATTTGACAAAAAGGGAGAAATTTTTTTTGAGTTATTTATGCTCTTGTTGATGAATTGACAAAAAGGGGGAGAGAAATTTGGAGTTTTATATATGCATATTTATGTCATTTATATGCATGTTTTTTCAATTAGTATCAGAGCATACATGTTTTGTTTATGCAAAAAGGGGGAAAAGTATTCTTCATTTATGCATATATGTTTTATTTGTTATGCATTCATTGAATATCTTTATTGTTTATTACTATGCATGAGTTAAGGGGGAGCTTCTATGAAGCTTAACTTTAATCCATGCATATATAACTCCATGAGTTTTATCATTATCATAAAGGGGAGATGTTGGCCCAGAGGCCCATCATTCTAGTTTTGATGATGATTAACTCATGTAGTTATAGTTTACTAGTAATCTTGTGTTTAAATAGTTTCAGTGATTGACTAAGATATTAGTAGGTATTTAGCTTCAACAAAGGAGTTTTGGAGCTAACACGAGGTGATTTAAGAGCTCGAGCATCAAGATCGTATCTAGTACTCGGTTGGAGTCAAGCTCGTTGGATCGTGTTGGGATCGAGTCGACTTGGAGAAGGAGTTCTACAAGAAGACTTCAGTTTGTGTTTAGTTTAGATTGTTTAGATCTTGTGTAAAGGTAGATAGTATTGATATGCTCAAGTTCACACACACATAAAGTTTAAAGTTTATTAATTTGGTTTTCGGTTTAACCAGTTTTTGGATTTCATGTCAAAAACATAGATATATATATATAATATCTATATGTATAATGGATTCTATCCATATACAATATACTTCAAAGTTATTTCAATATCATGTTTTTGTATTTACATGAGTTTTGGAGAAAACAGTTTTCCATTTCAAAATTCAAGTTTTGAAAAATACGATTTTTGTTTAAAGGCTAAATTTTAATATCACAAAAATTGTTCAAATTGTTTATAATATGTTTGAATTTTGGTCACACATATTTGTTATTCAAAGATCTTAAAGAACTTATTTTCGTCGAATTTATGTGTATTTTATGAGATTTTTTAGAAGGTAAAAAGACAAGTTTTCAATCCCTAAAATTGTTGTTCTGGCCTTCTGTCGGTTGACCGGACGGTCGACTGAGGCAGAAGTCGGTTGATCGGTCCGGTCGACCGATGTGCACAAACGTGCACGGCCGTATAGGCTGAAGGGCTGGTCGACCGGGTCGGTCGACCGCCAGAGAGCTCTGCTCTCTAAATCTGGCCCCGGTCGACCGGGCGGTCGACGGCAGAGAGCATCTGCTCTCTGTATTTAGGCTTCGGTCGACAGGGCGGTCGACCGGTGGCTCAACGGTCATAAAAATGACCGTTGGCCGGTTGACGGGCAGTCAATCTGAAGGGCATTTCTGCCCTTTCCTGGTTGCCAACGGGAAGAATTTTGAGAGGTATAAATACCCATCTCTTGAGCTGGTTTTATATAGTTTTTGAGAGAAAAATTTTTCCATCTTCTTAAGTGTTTTAGCAACAAGTTTTCAAGAGTTTTTGGGGCTTAAAAATTTTATTTATTTGTTTTCAAGGGTTGGAAAATTCAAAGAAAAATAGAGTATTTGGGATATTGGTTTAGATCTTCATTTCTATCTTATTCTAGTTATTTTCCCAAGTATTTTTCTTGTATTTTGATTTCCAAACACCTTGTTTTTCTCACACTTGAGCTATCTATCTATCCTATCTATTATGATCTTGTTTTGGTGAGAAAATTGGTTTGTGGTTTGTTGAAACCACCAAGTGTTGCAATCCTCTTTGCTTTGTGTTATCCCTCTTGTGTAGAGGTGATTGTGGAGGAGTTTAGTTGTGTTGGTATCACTCTTAGTGAAGAGGTGATTGTTGGAGTGTTGGCTTTAAGCCTTATCCCTCTAGTGAGAGGTGATTGTTGTTGGCTAAGTGCTCATCCCTCTAAGTGTAGAGGTGATTGTTGTTGTGCCTTGCCTCTTGTGTAGAGGTTGTATTTGTTGGAGAGAAGAGTTGTGTACTCCTAGTTTGTATTACCCAAATCATCAGTAGAGATTCCCTGTGTGGAAAGTCATATGTGGACGATATAGTGGAAATCCTTCTGTGTGAAAGCGGGGACGTAGAGCAGTGGCTGGAACCTCGAAACATATCTCCGTGTTGTGATTGACCCACTATCTCTAAACTCTCTCTTTTTATACCTTGCATTATTTCATATTGTTCATATCATACTTATATGCTTGGTAATGTTTGTGTGCTTTACTTGTATTGAACCAAAAGAGCTTTACATAGCACCTCAACTCTTATTTAGTGGAATTTAGAGGAGATATTCCAGAGCCCTTCACAGGAAATTCAGGTACACTCTTTGGTTACACTAAGTGTGCTGCAATTTCTTTTTAATTCCGCATCATTTGTCATTAGATTAGCCATACACCTATTCACCCCCCATCTAGGTGTACTTTTAATTGGTTGGCGTGCTTGATGATGAAAACTCCTGAGAATGTCACCCTTCTCATAGATGCCATCATCTTCCTCCAGAACAATGTCTCCCTGGGCATGCTCCTTCATCCTCTAGAAGATATCCTCATCCGCAACTCCTCAGTGAGCCGCTTCAAGGGCATCCTCCAGGTTGGGGAACAGATAATTCCCCCAACTCTTCGAACTGCTCGAAGCTCCCTTGTGGTTGCCATGCATTCCCAAGCAGATGTAGAAGTGGCACATCAGCTCTTGGCAGGTCTCGAACAGGGCGGGCTCCTGCTTCTCCAAAAGCACCAATTCCGCCTTACATGGGAAATAATTAGTCTCTAAAATTGCATAATTTTTATCACATTTGCGCATTAATCTTATATAAAATACTGCTAATACTGGTTTGCTTGTGTGATCCTAAGTCCATGTTGTGCAATGAAGAAGAAGACCCTAAATCACCATTTAATAGGTGATTAAAGGCCCACAAAGTAGCCATTGACTTTAGGAGGTGATTCTGTTAGACCAGAGCATCAACAAATCAGAAATCTAGAAGATCCAACCGACAGGGAACCGAAGTGACAACGCACAACAGGGGCTGCTGTGCGCGCCGCTCTAGACAGCCATGATAACGTGGCTCTGGCCGCGTTTTTGCGGCCGTACTGGCGCGGCCGCGCCAATGCCTTGGGCCAGGGGTTGCCCCCTGGCCCCCTTTCCCCTGGTGCCTATAAATACCCCCCTTGGGGTTCTGCAGAGGAGAGTTCCAGAGTTTTAGGAGTTGTTATTTTGTTTCTAGGACTTTAGTTATTTTTATATTTCCTTCTTCTTCTAGTTAGTTAACCATTAGAGTGAAAAAGAGAGAGCGTGTAAAAGTTATATTTGAAGGTGACAACCTATACAAGTAATACTTCTCTTTCTTCTTTCCATTTACTTGGTATTTTCATTTGCTTTTACTTTTTTATTTTAGTATAATACTCCCTCTCTTTACTTCTTCTTTCTTGTTGTTTTCTTTTCTTACTCATGTCTAACTAACTCTTTCATTGCATGGCTAACTAACTACTAACCCAGTAATCTCTAACAACTTGATTGATAACCCAAATGAGTCAATAGTGTCAAACAAGCCTTGTGCAAACGAGAGCTATGATATCTTAAGACGAGGTTCTAACTCTAACTTACCTACAAGTATTAGCTCTCTTATATTTCATGCTTAACGGGTTTTTGATGATCTATAGATTGGAAACTTTGCTTGTCATCGTAAGTAGAAATATTCCTATTAATCTTTGTCGATACCATTTGTGCTCCTGTTTCTTCCTTATTCTCTCCTTTGATTGGATCTTGATAAGGGAATGTTCAAGTTCTGCCGTGTAAAGCTAAGGTAAACGAAGGACTTTCATTCGCTCTCCAACGTAAATAGTTCCTATGCATAAAGGTTATGCTTGCCTATGATCCATCGTGAGGCTAAATCTTCAAGAAGTTAGAGATTAGTGGGAGCACTTAAGAAAGTTAGCCATGCGTTTTTACCTTTAAGAAAATTCATCTTTACAAACATCAACCAAATTCAAGAAATCTTTGGAACAATACTTGTTCTCTTTTCGATTCTTTATTTGAAACAAAGAAACATTCTCTTTACTTTGACCGAAGAAGCCACATCAAAGCTTTCATCGCTCTCCCTCCTTGTGGATACGAGCCATATAACCACTTTGCTACTACAGAAGAATCACAAAAGCAGTAACATCGACCCACATTTCTTTACTTATATTTCTGCATGCTTTTTGCTGATCAAATTTTGGTGCCGTTGTCAGGGAGGGAACGACTTTATTGTTCAACACTAAAGATTCTTCTTTTTTTTTTTGTGTAGGAGAAGTACCAAGGAGCTAACTATAATGGGAAGCAAGAGTGGTGGCCAAAGACATTGCACGAGGAATTCATTTGCCCTCGAAAAATTCGTGTAAAAGTGAATTTTTCCGATTGAAATACTAACAAAAGCTCTTCTGCAGGGTTACCGAAAATCGCTCAAATTGCTTTCTCAAATTTTAGTCACTTGTATGCTTCACCTTTGCACTTGTAATAATTCAAAAGAAATTCATTTGTTACTAAATTGAAAATTGAATTAGACTCTTGCATTTAGGGCATGTGTCTATTTCAATTTATTTCAATTTTTGTTGAAGAGTGCTGGAGAAAGGTACGTGTGCATTCATATAGAATAGGACAAGTATTTTGGAGTGATTTATCGCTTTGAGTGTTATCTTGTTGTGAATATACTGTACACTTGCACAATTGACATTAAGGGCAAAATCCCAAATAAAAAAGATAACATGGGGATTCATCACACTTCATAGCCAAAAACCATCTCCAAGTGCATTCACACTAAAAATTGATAGACGTTGGGCCTAGGGACATCTCGGACTCGCTAAGAGATTAACCGAGGGTGAAAAATTGTAAGAACTATACTCCTGCAAAATCAGTATCTAAAGAAAGAGGATTGAGAGGTTAAGCCTCAAAAGCTTCTTGGTTTGGCGTAAATAAGGCCCGTGGCTCACGCCCAGATACCTCCCACCGAGTTTTGCCCTTCATGGTGAGACAGGGGATTGTCTTAGGCCATGAGATTTCTAGGAGAGGAATTGAAGTGGACAAGGCAAAAATAGAAGTGATTGCTAAGCTTTCACCACCTAAAAGCATCAAGGATATCAGATCCTTTCTAGGGCATGCTAGGTTCTACCGACAGTTTATTAAGGACTTTAGCAAAATCGCTAGACCTTTAACCAACCTGCTCACAAAGGACTTGCCCTTTGATTTTAACGAAGTATGTTTTAAGTCATTGGAGAAGCTTAAGAAAGACCTTGTATCTGCGCCTATTATTTCTGCTCCAGATTGGGCACAACCGTTTGAAATCATGTGCGATGCCTTTGATTTTGCTATCGGCGCTGTTCTTAGACAGCGCATCGACAATAGGTAGCACGTGATCTTCTACTCGAGTAGGACCCTGAATGATGCCCAACAGAATTATACAACGCCGAGAAGGAATTCTTAGCTGTTGTCTTTGCGTTAGAAAAATTCCGGCCCTACTTGTTAGGATCAAAGACGGTGATTTTCACGGATCACTCGGCATTGAAATACCTCATGACTAAGAAGGAAGCAAAAGCCCGATTGGTTCGGTGGATCCTTCTGCTTCAAGAATTTGACCTGAAAATTCGGGATAAAAGAGGTATAGAAAATGTGGTAGCTGATCATCTGTCAGAATTTCGAACGCACCTATCATCCAAGCTCTGATCAATGAGGATTTCCCAGATGAGCACATCCTGGCCATTTTCAGGGAATCATGGTATGTGGACATAGTCAATTACCTGGCCACTGGACAACTACCTACTGAATGGACAAAGCGAGACCAGTGTCCCTTCATTGCCCAAGTACTGTACTTCTTCTAGGAAGGGCCGTATATCTTTTAAGTATTGTCCTGACCAGATTATTCAACGATGCATACCAAAATAAGAACAAAGAGTTTTGTTATGAACTTGCATGCGGAAGACATTTCGGTCCCTACAAAATCACAGAGAATGTTTTACAAAGTAGGTTTTACTGGCCCACTTTGTTCAAAGACTCATTTCACTTTTGCAAGTCATTCGCAAATTGTCAGAAAATTGGGAAAATTTGAGAGAAGACATGATGCCTCTGAACCTGATTCTTGAAGAAATTTTTGATGTTTGGGGTATCGACTTCATGGGATCATTCTCAAATTCATTCGGCAACCAGTTCATCTTGGTTGTAGTGGATTACGTCTCTAAATGGGTAGAAGCTATGCCTATGAAGACTAATGACAACAAAGTGGTTATCAAATTTCTCAAGAAAAAATATCTTCTCCCATTTTGGCACCCCAGAGTGATAATTAGTGATAATGGGTCGCATTTCTGCAATAGAGTTTTTAAAACTCTGATGCGAAAATATTCCATCAATCACAAGTTATCCACTCCGTATCATCCCCAAACAAATGGGCAAGTCAAAGTGACCAATCGACAAATCAAACTCATTTTGGAAAAGATTGTTGGACAAAACCAAAAGGAATGGTCGGTCAAGCTAAATGATGCGTTATGGGCTTACCAAACTGCTTTAAGACGGTCCTGGGAATGTCTCCATATAGAATCATTTTTGAAAAAGCCTGTTATCTGCCAGTCGAGTTAGAACACTGAGCCCTATGGGCGATTAAGCAACTCAATTTCTATCTGACCAAACTAGTGTACTAAGGAGATTGCGGATCTCAGAGTTAGAGGAGATACGGAATGTGGCTTATGAGAACACACGGATTACAAAAAGCAGAACTAAAATTTTTCATAACCAGATCATCAACCGGAAAAACTTTGCCCCAAGAGACAAGGTTCTGCTATACAACTCGAGGCTTCACATTTTCGCGGGGAAGCTGAAAACTCATTGGTCTGGACCATTCATTGTGCGCACCGTCTTCCCACATGGTGCTGTGGTTATTATCGATCCTAAGAGTAATACGGAATTCAAAGTGAATGGGTAAAGACTGAAGCAATTTTTGACCACTAAGCTGCGTCCCAGGCTGAAATTATGCTGAGTCTTTCGTCGTCTACATACACCTAAACAATAGCCATCCACTCACCAAAAAAAAGTGTAAATAAATAAATTTTTTTTAGGGGTTCTTATACTTTTTGTTTATATGCTCACCCCTTATATACTTGTAAATACCACTTTTTGAAAATTTCTTTTTCTACCCCTATTTTAACTCTCTTCTCCCTCTTCCTTAGCCTATTCGCACTTGGCCGGCCCGAGTCGACGAAGACGGTGGTATCTTTCTTCCCCTATTTATTGTATTTGCATGACTAGCATTGAGGACAATTCATTAGATAGGTGTGGGGGTGCTAACGTTTTTTTTTCTTTTATTAAAAAAAACCTCTTGAACAAAAAAAAAAATTTTATACTCTTTATAAAAATGCCAAAAAGTTGTAAGAATTAAGGGAATCTTATTAAGGAATCTTTATTTTAGCTTAAATAAAAAAGAAACATTAGTTTGACTAAGAGTTGGGAGAGACAAGGAAAATAACTCATACCTTTTATTTAGCCTTAATAGAATATACATAAAAAACACACACATGCGCGCTTGGGATTTAGAGATGCAACTTTGAATAACACAAAAAAAAACCAATAGGCTAGATAATTGTGCCTCAAAAAGCATGATTACTCACGCCAATATTGTTGGCCCAAAGGCCCATCACTCTAGTTTTGATGATGATCAACTCATGTAGTTATGTTTACTAATGATCTTGTGTTTAATTAGTGACAGATTGTTATCAAGATCTTAGTAGGTGTGGAGCTTCAACAAAGGATTTAAAGACATAGTTTTGGAGCTTACACCGGTTTGATCCAACGAGCTAGTGATCATGTTTGGATTGCATTTGGACCAAGTAAAGATGATGAGAAGACTTCAAGGGAAGACTTCAAGATGAAGACTTATGTCTAGGTATAAGATTTTGTTTTTGTTTTAGATAAAATGTAAAGGATAGAGTAGTTGGTGGATTGCTCAAGTATATCACACACACACTCTTGATTTAGTTGTCTTTTCATAAAAGAATTTTCAGTTTAGAAAAGACTTTCATTTTGGAAAAATACATGTTTGATTTTTGGTATTCATGTTTACATTCTTCAACCAAAACCAAGTTTATGCTTATTGTCAAAAACATAGATATTTCATCTTGATTGTGTAGTGGATCATATCCATACACACTTTGCTTTAAAAGTATATCTTGTTTTTGTATTTGATGAAGATTTGAAAAACATGTTTTGAAAAATATTGTTTTGGAAAAACAGTTTTTATCATGAGCCAAATATTTTCAAGTTACAAAAATAGTCTAATCTTTTATAACATGCCTTGATTTTGTGCAAGCATGTTTGTTATCAAAGTATATTGGTAAAACTATTTTTGTAGATTTTTAAGTATTTTATGGGATTTTATTTGAGCCAAAAAGACCAAGTTTTAAATCCCAGTTTTCTGTTTCTGGCTTCAGCAAGTCGACTGTATAGTCGACTATACCTGAAGTCAGTCGACCGGACCGGTCGACCGACGTGCACAGACGTGCACGCCTTTGTGCACTGGAGGACGGCCGACCGGAAGGTCGACCGCTCCAGAGAGCTCTGCTCTCTTGAAATTTCGGCCGACCGTACGGGTCGACCGACAGAGAGTTCTACTCTCTGCTCCAGTGGCTCGGTCGACCCGGGCGGTCGACCGTAGCTCCAACGGTCAGATTTTTGACCGTTGGCGGTCGACCGGCGGGTCGACCGGCGGGTCGACCTTCAGGACTGACAGACCCCAACGGCTATTTTTCTGGCCTATAAATTTGGGGGTTTGGTCATTGTTCTGTAACAAGATTTTAGGAGAGCTTTGAGCCAGTTTTTCCCATTCTTTTAAAAGGGTTTTCTCCACATATTTGAGAGCAAATATTTCCTATCTAAGGGAAGATTTTATTCAAGAGTGTTTAAAAGAGATTCTTTGAGTTTTCCTCCACCATTCTCTTCCTTGTTTTTCTCACAAACACTTGAGCAACCCATTAAGATATTCATTCTATAGGAGTGTTTTTGTGAGAAGATTTTAGGTGATCAAGAGTTGTGATCACCAAGTTCTACTTTGTTCCTTTGAGAAGGCGGACGGTTGTGTTCGCATTGTTTCGGGTCCAAGTGTGGACTCGGTTGTTTCGGGTTCGGGTGCGAACTCTTGTTTGAGGTGCGGCCTCGGCAAGCCGGTGGGCTTGCGGTGTGTACGGACTAGAGAGTCCGAGAGTTGTAGGTGTTGCGGCACCGGGTGATCCATTGGGATCGATCATAGTGGAAATCCTTCGTGTGTCGAAGGCGGAGATGTAGAGCAAGGGTGCTCGAACCTCGAAACAAATCCCTTGTGTTTGCGATTGCTCACTCTCTCTCTCTCTCTCTCTCTTTGTCTCTTTTATATCTTGCATGATATAAATTGTCTTTATCATTTACATGCTTGATATATTGTGTGCATAATTGATATACATGCTTGGGATTTTGCTAACACTTGTATTCAACCAAGAGAGCCAACGCGACACCTCAACCCATTCAAGGGGAATCTAGAGGAGTTGTCCAGAGCCCTCCACGGGGAATTCGGCAACACTCTTGTGTTATACGTGGTATTTAGTGTAAAAGTTTTATTTGGTCATAATTGCTTTTAGCTTCTGCATCATTCATCATTAAGTGACCATTAGATTAGCCTTCACCTATTCACCCCCCCTCTAGTGAACCTTCAATTGGTATCAGAGCTTGGTACTCTGATTTGGTCTAACAACCTAGAGTTAAAGATCCTCATTTTTAGGCTAATCACAATATTTTTGTACACACACCATGGACTTCATGTCACCACCCATGTTTGACATTCTTAACATCCATATATGGAAGGTGAAGATGTCCTTGTACCTCAAAGTCTTAGGCATTCATGTTTATCTTGCCACTACTAATAATGCATATTGTTTAAATGACAAAAATTTTGAGGCTAATACAAAAGCCCTACATGCTTTAAGATCTACCCTAAATGATGATTACTTATCTAGGGTTGCTAACATTGATTTGGCTTTTGTAGTGTGGAACACCCTCCTCTCCCTTGGCGAAAAAGAACAATATTATGTCGGGAGCGATTCGGATGTTGGAAGCGACATCTCCAACGTGTGCTACATGGTCCAAGGGGATAACCCCCTTGAGGTAACTACGAATCCGAGGATGAGGACATGTCATATGATGAGCTTACTACATTTTGTCAATTATTGCTTGAGAAATATGAGATGATTAAGAAAGAAAATAAAAATTTGAAAAAGAAATTTGAGTGCATGCATATAGAACATGATTCATTTAGAAATAATGTTGCATGTTAGAAAAAGAAAATAAAATTTTAAAAATGAGAATGTTTCCCTCATGTCTAAATTGAATGATCTTTGTGAAGGAAACACAAGTTTGAAAAATGAAATTATTTTGGTGAGAAAACAAAAGGAAATTATTTTGCAAAAAAATAAATCTTTAAAAAGAAAAATTTGTTGAAAAGAAAAAGAAAATGTTTTTCAAAAGAAAAAGAAAAATGATTCTATATCTCACCATGCTTTACATGCCACCACTAGTGAGATTAATGTTTTGAAAATAAAATGGATTGTTTGAGTTCAACTTTGAACTCTTGTGCATTAAACCACACTAGGTTGGAGTCAATGTTTTCAAAGAAACAAACTCCACACATTCATGCACAACATCATCATGCATTTGCTTATGTTGCTCGTCACGATCATACACATTCACATAAGCATCCTAAGGTGTACACATGACATTGTGGCCTCAAAGGCCATTTAGCAAATTTGTTTTGACAAGTTGCATTCTTTAAATTTTGCTAATAAAATTTTTTGGGTTCCTTAAGACTAACCCCAAAGAAACCAAGAAAATATGGGTACCAAAACTCCCACCCCATGTTTTTGATATAGGTGAGGGATCTCTCAAGACGTGAGAGATTTGGTGCCTTGATGGTGGATGCAAATGGACTTGATGGACATACATTTGATGCACGCTATCAAGGAGGTTTTGGTGGGAAAGACCACCATGCTTGGAGCTTTGAAGTTGGTAACAATCTCTAAACTCCTACTTTTTATGTTCATGCTTGTTCATTCATGATATTTTTAACATGATCATGTTTTATTTGTTTATGTGCTTCATGTGGTAAAAAATAAAAACATGCTTAGATGTAGTTTTATCAAAACTTGTATATACATGTACAAATAGTGAGAACAAATTGATTCATATATCTTTGCACTTCATGCTCATTTGTACCCACTA
Source organism: Agave tequilana (assembly GCA_038442645.1). NCBI lineage: Eukaryota > Viridiplantae > Streptophyta > Magnoliopsida > Asparagales > Asparagaceae > Agave > Agave tequilana. The sequence goes on from JAVJIF010006537.1 coordinate 161,131, forward strand.
TATGCACATGTATAGGCTAGTTTTGATGATTTTCACATTTACACTTGTTTTGCCTATTTTCATATTTTACTTCATGTAAATGCAATTTTTAATTCAAATCTAATAAATATACATGTTTACCCGTGAGTCTCTTGCCTTCATGCAATACATTTGATAGACTCTTTTATATTTGGGATATGTATGTGTATTGTTAGTTTTGGATAAATCATACATATACCATGAAGATTAGTGTTTTAATGAAAAATGTTTTTTTTTATTATTAAAAATGTGACTTATGATTTTTTTGAGCTTCAATGTCTATTTTCATGAAAATGCTATTTACATGACTTTTGTACACTCACCCTTTATTTATTTTGTCATGACTTGATTCATGAACATATTTTTGAGCTTCATAGATCGAGTGTCAATTCTTGTATTTGGTATGATTCATGAAATATATATGCTTGATTTCATGTTTTGAAGGATCTTTAACTAGTTTTTCAAAAATTATTTTAACTAGCTATTGTTCCTCATTTGGTAGTGATTTTCAATGCTAAAATATTTTCAAATCTATTTTTGAAAACTCTACCCTTTATGGGAGGATGGATGGGAGATCATGTTCATGTATGCTTTATGAGAAAAACACTTTATCTTGAACCATGATTGGGTAGTAGTTATATGAGATATACACTTGACCTTATTGTTATTTCAATTGGTATCATTGGATTCTTTCATTTGGTATCTAAATTGAAAATTTTGTATATACTCATATTTTGTTTCTTATATGTGTATGTATCAATGTCAATTGGTATACTTATTTCATAATATATATGATTTTCATGTGCTTAACTTTCAATTAGTTCACATTTTTAAAAGCACAAAGTTTATGATGAAAAAAAATTTTTTGATCATTATGTTTACTATTGGTATCAATATGTTTCAACTTCATATTTGTTAAATTTCAATGGTATCAATATGATTTACATAATAATTATTTTCATTTTGGTATCTTAAAATTTGTTTGTTTTACAAAAGCTCTGATACCTTTAAAAATTTATTTAAGAAAAATTCTCAAGATTTGTTTTATTGAGAAAATTCAAAATTTGTTTTAATAAAGAAAAATTAAAAAAAAAGTTTTGATTTATATTGCCTATATGCAAGGAGAGCTTAAAATCTCTTCTACATATAGATTCATATTGAGTGTATTGTATATTGAGAGCTTGACAACTCTTCTTTATGTGGTACACGTGTGTAGGGGGAGCTTCACATCTCTTCTTATGCATACATAATATGTGTTATGTAAATTGGGGCTTGTCATCCCTTCTTCATGTAATGCATATGTGTAGGGAAGCTAACTTAACGTCTTCCTCTTCATGAATGTATATCGCATATAACCTTTTATTTGATATATTTGATTTGACCCCTTATTGGTCTCTTTGTTATGACAAAAAGGGGGAGAAAGATTTGATGATTTTGTTTTTACCTTAAACCCTTTGTTGATGATTGACAAAAAGGGGAGAGGTATTTGCTATATATGCATGTTTTTATAAAAGAATTTAAGTTTATGCATATATGTTTTGTTTTGCAAATAGGAGAAAAAGAATTTGATTTGTTTTATCTCCTTAATTTGCATACATGTCATGTGCTTCATTTCCATATTATATTGTTTATTTGTTATGCATGAGTTAAGGGGGAGCTTCTTTGAAGCTTTACTTTAATCCATGCATATATAACTTCATGAGTTTTGTCATCATCAAAAAGGGGGAGATTGTTGGCCCAAAGGCCATCACTCTAGTTTTGATGATGATCAACTCATGTAGTTATGTTTACTAATGATCTTGTGTTTAATTAGTGACAGATTTGTTATCAAGATCTTAGTAGGTGTGGAGCTTCAATAAAGGATTTAAAGACATAGTTTGGAGCTTACACCGGTTTGATCCAACGAGCTAGTGATCATGTTTGGATTGCATTTGGACCAAGTCAAGATGATGAGAAGACTTCAAGGGAAGACTTCAAGATGAAGACTTATGTCTAGGTATAAGATTTTGTTTTGTTTTAGATAAAATGTAAAGGATAGAGTAGTTGGTGGATTGCTCAAGTATATCACACACACACTCTTGATTTAGTTGTCTTTTCATAAAAGAATTTTCAGTATAGAAAAGACTTCATTTTGAAAAAATACATGTTTGGTTTTTGGTATTCATGTTTACATTCTTCAACCAAAACCAAGTTTATGCTTATTGTCAAAAACATAGATATTTCATCTTGATTGTGTAGTGGATCATATCCATACACACTATGCTTTAAAAGTATATCTTGTTTTTGTATTTGATGAAGATTTGAAAAACATGTTTTGGAAAATATTGTTTTGGAAAAATAGTTTTATCATGAGCCAAATATTTTCAAGTTATAAAAAATAGTCCAATCTTTTATAACATGCCTTGATTTTGTGCAAGCATGTTTGTTTATCAAAGTATATTGGTAAAACTATTTTTGTAGATTTTTAAGTATTTTATGGGATTTTATTTGAGCCAAAAAGACCAAGTTTTAAATCCCAGTTTTCTGTTTCTGGCTTCAGCAAGTCGACTGCATAGTCAACTATACCTGAAGTTGGTCGACGGACCGGTCGACCGACGTGCACGCCTTTGTGCACTGGAGGACGGCCGACCGGACGGTCGACGCTCCAGAGAGCTCTGCTCTCTGGAAATTTCGGTTGACCGTACGGGTCGACCGACAGAGAGTTCTACTCTCTGCTCCAGTGGCTCGATCGACCCGGGCGGTCGACCGTGGCTCCAACGGTCGGATTTTTGACCGTTGCGGTCGACCGCGGGTCGACCGGCAGGTCTGACAGACCCCAACGGCTATATTTTCTGGCCTATAAATTGGGGGTTTGGTCATTGTTCTGTAACAAGATTTTAGGAGAGCTTGAGCCAGTTTTTCCCATTCTTTTAAAAGGGTTTTCTCCACATATTTGAGAGAAAATATTTCCTATCTAAAGGAAGATTTTATTCAAGAGTGTTTAAAAGAGATTCTTTGAGTTTTCCTCCACCATTCTCTTCCTGTTTTTCTCACAAACACTTGAGCAACCCATTGAGCTATTCATTCTATAGGAGTGTTTTTGTGAGAGGATTTTAGGTGATCAAGAGTTGTGATCACCAAAGTTCTACTTTGTTCCTTTGAGAAGGCGGACGGTTGTGTTCGCATTGTTTCGGGTCCAAGTGTGGACTCGGTTGTTTCGGGTTCGGGTGCGAACTCTTGTGAGGTGCGGCCTCGGCGAGCCGGTGGCTTGCGGTGTGTACGGACTAGGGAGTCCGAGAGTTGTAGGTGTTGCGGCACCGGGTGATCCATTGGGATCGATCATAGTGGAAATCCTTCGTGTGTCGAAGGCGGGGATGTAGAGCAAGGGTGCTCGAACCTCGAAACAAATCCCTTGTGTTTGCGATTGCTCACTCTCTCTCTCTTTGTCTCTTTTATATCTTGCATGCTATAAATTGTCTTTATCATTTACATGCTTGATATATTGTGTGCATAATTGATATACATGCTTGGGATTGTTTTGCTAACACTTGTATTCAACCAAGAGAGCCAACGCGGCACCTCAACCCATTCAAGGGGAATCTAGAGGAGTTTGTCCAGAGCCCTTCACGGGGAATTCGGCAACACTCTTGTGTTATACGTGGTGTTTAGTGTAAAAGTTTTATTTGATCATAATTGCTTTTAGCTTCCGCATCATTCATCATTAAGTGACCATTAGATTAGCCTTCACCTATTCACCCCCTCTCTAGGTGAACCTTCAAATATATATATATATATATATATATATATATATATAATATATATATATATATATATATACACTTGATTTCGTGGCCTACTCTACTTGCATATTTGACCTGGGGTGTTTTTCACCTGGTGCCCTAAAACCATCGGGTTTGGGAGTCATCGATTTGATATGTGTTGCATGAGTAAAGTAGAAAGCTTAAAGAAACCAAGAATAAAATGTAGATAAACATTAATAAAATTAAATGACATTCAAAGTTAAGTTGAGAAATCCCAAGCACATCACACTGATACATTATGCATATCTATCTAAAGCAAAATAACAGAATGGTTAGAAGTACAAGATCCTTTCTAAATCAAAGAAAAACTATAATTTCTTCTTTATGAAGGCTAAAGTATAGGAGGACTTATGAGGGCAACCTAATTCTTATATCATTCGGTCATTTTTACTTAGATGATTAAAAATTCTTTTTCTTGAAAGAGGCTTACTTACAATTGACATATATTTTTTTCATTCATTGGACTTTGTAGGTGCAGTCTGCTGAAAACCCTCAGGAGACAACATTCCTCCTCTAGGGGAAACCTAGCGGTTTAAAGGCTTGTTGCACATGCTAAGTGCAATCGCGTCACCTACGAAAGTGTGTAATAATTTTCTTGTTTTTGTTTTGCTCGCGATGAGCAAAAAGATAAGTGTGGAGGCTGATTAGTCTTTAATATTGCTTAATTTTTACCATATTTGCACATTTATCTTATATAAAATACTGCTAATAATGGTTTGCATATATGATCCTAGGTCTATTGTGTGCAATGAAGAAGAAGACCCTAAATTACCATTTAATGAGTGATTAAAGGCCTACAAAGTCGCCATTAACTTTAGGCGGTGATTCTGTCAGACCAGGGCATCAAATCAGAAATTCAAAAGATCCAACCGACAGGGGACCGAAGCGACAGCGCGCAGCAGGCGATGCGCAGCCGCAAAAACACGGCTCTGGCCGCGTTTCTGCAGCGTACTAGCGCGGCCACGCCAGTGCCTTGGTCCAGGGGTTGCCCCCTGGCCCCTTTCTCCTAGTTCCTATAAATACCCCCTTGGAGTTCTGCAGAGGAGAGATCCAGAGTTTTAGGGGTTGTTGTTATTTTGTTTCTAGGACTTGTAGTTGTTTTATGTTTCCTTCTTCTTCTAATTAGTTTAACCATTAGAGTGAAAGAGAGCGTGTGTGCACAAGTCGTATTTGAAGGTAACAAGTGATCGGTAAAAAACATACACAAATATAAGTAAACGAGTGTGGGTCGATGTTACTGCTTTTGCAATTCTTCTGTAGTAGCAAAGTGGCTCTACAGGTCGTATCCACAAGGAGGGAGAGCAATGGAGCTTTGATGTGGCTTCATTGTTCAAAGTAAAGAGAAAGATCTTTGTTTTAAACAAAGAACTGAAATGAAAACAAGTATTGTTTTAAGAATTGTTTGAATTGGTTTGTTGGTTTGGATTTTTTAATGGTAAAAGCCCATGGATAACTTTCTACTAAGTGCTCCCACTAATCTCTAACTTCTTGAAGATGTAGCCTTACGATGGATCATAGGCAAGCATAACCCTTATGCATAGGAACTATGCACGTGAAAATCGAGTGAAAGTTCTTCCTTTAACTTAGCTTTACATAGCAAAAATTTGAACATTCCCTTATCAAGATCCAATAGAAGGCGAGAATAAGGAAAGAAACAAGTGCACTAATGGTATTCACAAGTTAAAAGGAATATCTCTAACTTATAAAATAAGTAAAGTTTACAATTCATAGTGAAAAGTCACCTAGAGGGGGGGTGAATAGGTGACAATGCTAATCTAGTCAACTTAATGCGGAATTTAAAAACTAATAGCAATTACAACAATGATGCACACACAAGCAAGTACAAGATATAACAATTTGCACAAAGTAAAGAGAGAGAGAGAGAGAGCAAGAGTCAATGGATCAAGCGCAAACAAAGAGATATGTTCCGAGGTTCGAGCACCCAGCTCTACATCCCCGCCTTCGACACACGAAGGATTTTCAATCCACTAGCTTGTCCACAAAGGACTCCCACAAAGGGAAACTCCACCGAGGATTGGGGGCAATCACAATTACAAGGAGTTCCCAACTCCCCTCCTTACAAACTCAACCTCTCCTTGAGGCACTCCTCCAATACAACAAACAATCACCTCTCACAACTTGAGGGATTAGCACCAAGCTTACACAAAACACCTCACAACCCAATTTGCACAACCTCCTCAACACAATGAGGGAAATGCACAAGCAAGAAATGGGTTTACAACTAAGTGGTTTCAAACAACAACCACAAAACATCTTTTTCCCACACAAAATCCTATAGAGAAGATAGTAGATTTTAGCTCAAGTGTGGAGAAAAACAAGGGATTTGAAACCAGCAACTCAAAGAAAATCTTTGGGAAATAAGATGAAACCAAATAGAGAGAAGTTCAATTCAAAAGCTTTTCCCAAAACCCTTTTCTTTGATTTTTCAAACCCTAAAGAAAACACCAAAAAGATTGTTCAATTTGAATCCAAAAAACCTATTTGATAGCAGCAAAAACACCTGAGAGAGTGAAAAATTCGCACAAAAATTCTTAGAGAAAAACTCTACAAATGGGGTATTTATAGGCAATTATCAGAAAATAGCCGTTGACAGAAATTTGCCAGAAAAAGTCTCCGGTCGACCGGCCCGGTCGACCGTCCAACGGTCAATTTTTGACCGTTGGCAACTAACGGTCGACCGGCCCGGTCGACCGAATAATCCCGAGAGCAGATTATTCTGCTCCGGTCGACCGTCCCGGTCGACCGCTGACTTGCCAGAAACGTGCACAGGTTTGTGCACGTCGTCGGTCGACCGTGACGGTCGACCGGCTACATGCGGTCGACCGTTACGGCGACCGAACTAGCCTGGCAGGCAGCAAATGGGTCAGAAAACTGAGGTAAAAAAAAAAAAATATTCCAATAAATCCCACAAAACTCTAAAATTCCACAAAAATAGTTTTATTATTTTATATTGAAATACAAACTTGTGTTAAAAATCCTAACACAAATTTCAAACATTTTAGACAATTTTTGTGTCATAGAAATTTTGCAAAAACCAAAAAAAGTATTTTCTAAAACCTTGTATTTGAATAGAAAATACACATTGTCTAAAACTCATCCATGATACAAAAATATGATATTTAAACACTTTGAAGCATATTGTATATGAATAGAAATTCAATATACAAGAAACATATATATATCATGATTTTTGTCATTAAGTCCTAAAATATGTTTTGTTGTAAATACCAAAACATAAAACACATGGAATAGATTATCAAACAAAGTTTGTCTAAACAATTGAAGCATGCATGTATATAGAACAAATCTAATATACATAAACCATGTAAACTTGTTTTGATAAAAATCTATTCATGAAAACCAAGATCGGTAAACCTAAAACCGAAAATCAAAACATGAAAGGTGTGTGTGTGAACTTGAGCTTATCATACTATTCTAATCTTTACAATTAGGATCTAAACTTAAAACTAAAACTATGGATACCTAAGTCTTCTTGTAGAGCGCAATCTCCAAGCTAGAGCGCAATCTCCAAGTCGGCTCGATCCAAACACTCTTGATTCACGAGCAAGTTGCAATGTATGATCTATGACGCTCGGGCTCTTGAATCAACAAATGAAAGATGTGGGAAGCTTTCACCAACTAATATCTTGATTAATGATCTGAAACTTAAACATCACAAGATAATTAGTACACATAACTACATGAGTTAATCATCATCAAAACTAGAGTGTAAGGCCTTTGGGCCAACAATCTCCCCCTTTTTGATGATGATTAAAACTCATGGAGTTATATATGCATGGATTAAAGTAAAGCTTCAAAGAAGCTCCCCTTAACTCATGCATAACAATAAAACATATAAGATATGCAATGAATGTTCTTAAATATCGTTTATATGTATTTAAAACAATATCAAAACATGCTCTTGATACCATAAAAAACCAATAAAAATGAAACATAAAAC